>PVIC010020707.1:0-29259 GCA_004025085.1 Thryonomys swinderianus
GCAATTAATTGGCACTGGCGTCATCAATTCTGCCCCAAGCCACGCGCCTGCATGTGCTCCCACTGCTCATCTGCAAGGACAGGAGAGAGATTTTAGCTGCTGCTTCTTTAACTGCGTGTTGCTCACGTAGGGACATTGAGAACACAGCACAAAAGCTCGGGAGGCGCCGCGCAGCAGGGGGGAGGGGCGGGGCTTCCCCTCGTGCGTGAAGGACTCAATTAAAGAACAAAGACAACTTGGGGAGTTTAAGCCCACCAGCCGAGTAGTTCCAGAGTTTATACTGGAACTAAATATCACGCCTGATATTTTCTTCTCATTCCAAGATAATGTGGTTAATGTGGTGTTTTTATGCTTTTAAGAGAAGAGTTATAAGAGTGTTTCATTTTTTCTTTTATTCTGTAACCAAATGTCCTCTCGATTCTGTCTTTAGAGGAGCGATTCTAAAATCAAACAACCAGCAGGAAAACTTGAAGGAAGGCTCCCGCTTAACCATCATTTCAATCTCCTGGATATTAAATGTTTTATGCTCCATTTCTTTAAAAACAAAAAAAAACCCTCACACAATGATTTCTTATATATTCAAGCACCAAAGGAGCTGAGAAGGAAGGGACTGAAGAACAAAGCCTGCCCTCTTTTAAGACCTCTATCACTGTAGGTTACATTAAGGTGACTTCAACTCCCTTGGTAAAGTGCATACTGTAAACTAATCTTTGTTTCTGCAATTTAGATAAGATTATTTCAATAGACGTCAGTTTCGGTGTTGAATTTTCTCTCTTTCTAGTACTGGTGTTCTTTTTGGCCAATGAATTGTCCGATTGTCATTTGACACAAAGGTACCATATCTGAATTACATCTTGAGCCTTCATGCCAGAAGCAAAGCAGGACTTGTGTTTATATCAGTACGTGAAGGTGGGTCTGTTGATTCTTCTGAACATCAACAATCGAAGTGCAGCAATGTTCTCTGCCTTGGTTAATAAAACCCTAACTGGACACATGGGATGTGCACACATACTTACATGGTAATTTCATATTATTTTCTACTTTTCCATGACTTTTTTGTTGTTCTGTGGCTTCAACCAGAGCCTCGCACACAGGCTAAACATTATCAGTGGTTTATGTTCCCATTTTAAATTTTATGTAAGTCATTTTTAAACTATATAATTTATTTGACTGTCATATTTCACTATGGTGTGATTCAATATTTAGTTTGCTACAAAGATAAATTCCTTTTCAATTTAAAGAAAATGAGAAAGACTGTGTTTTCACATTATGTAACTAATGATAACTTCATCTAATATTTATTCCATGATATATATTATACTTAAGCAAAAAGAATGGATAGCATTCACATAAATATTTAAACTAAAATAAATCTTTTGAAACAAATCCGTGACCATAAAACAGATCTTGTTTGTGATCTCAACTAATCAACGATGCAAAAAAATCCAATTCCTGTTCATACAACTAATTAATGTTCACTTAAATTCTCAGTGACTGAGATTAAAGGTGAAGGCTAGTAATATTCCTAACCATCAGGTCTGATTTTGAAAGATGTGTAAAATGTAAGTAAAACATGAATGGAACTGAAAGGAAGATGTCCGTGGAGTTTTAACAGCTGTAGCTTAATTTAAAATTAAATACGTGCTTATGTTTTCTCAGATCCTGTCATGTGTATGTGATCTGAGAGGGTGTTTGGGACGGTACATAATTTTTTAAATTTACAAGTCATGTCTAAGAACTAGAAAAGTACTACCCTAGAACTGGATTCTCATAACAATGTCCTCTGAAAATCACCTGCTTTTGAAGTTATAATTATATTAGTCACTTTAAAGCCTATATAAAATTAGGCTTTCTTAAGCTAACAACAGGCCCCAGGAGAAGAAATTTAACTGAGTTAGGGACATAAAATACTAGGTTAAGAATCTACCTGCTGCCAGGCGTGGTGGCTCACGCCTGTCATCCCAGCAGTCAGGAGGCAGAGACAGGAGGATTGCCGAGCTTGAGGCTTGCCTGGGCTCCATAGTGAGCTCAGAGCCAGCCTGAACAAAGCGAGACCCTGTCTCAAAAAAAAAAAAAACAAGAATCTACCTGCTTTCTGGATACCTTCTGAATTTTTCAGAAATCTTGATCCATCCATTATCTTCTCTTTCCTGCAAATTATAAATCTAAACAAACAAAAGAAAAAACTTGTCCACATTCTTGCTCTCCTTCATAGACCACTGGTTTTCAGTTCTTTCCCCGAGTTTTGAAAGCAGAGCCCGTCGTCTAACTCTCCTCCGTCTCCAGTTTCCCTCTCAGGCCCGTGTAACCTGCCTTCGCTCTCGCCCTGCCGGAGACGCGCGGTAAGGAAGAGGCGGCCTCCCAAAGGACAAGGCGAGTGGGTTCGGTTCAGCCCTTAGACCCGGACCTGGAAAGGACCGTCGACCCTTTCTCTGCCTAGGTTTCCCCACCGACAATGTCCTCTCCTTCATTTCCCTCATCTTCTGTGTGGCTTTTCCTCCCCCGTCCGTCCTCTTACTCAGTTCCTTCCGGAGCCGCTTCTGACCAGCAGGCGCAGTCAGGAACATCACAGGCCCACATGCTGACACTCCGGTTACCCTCCTGCATGCTGGACTCCCCAGGTCAGACCCCCAAATCACACTCCCTAAAGGCTGAGATCACATCCCCTAAAACCTTCACTATCGAAATCCTGACACCTGAAATGCCCCAGACCACAATCCTCAGTGAATAAAATGACTGCCTGAGAGAGAAGCAGGAAGCCGAGCTCTGGGGTGGAAGTTGGGGCTGCTTCCTGGGCTCAGGATGGTCGCGGCGTGTGGGGCGGAATGAACGCTCAGGGCCCGGGTCAGGCATCACCTGCGAGTGTGTGAGACCGTGAGTCTGAGAGGTCCCAGTGCGGACCCCTTGCCTGTGTGGGGGACAGAGCTATCCCAACCTCTCAGTAAATAAATACCGAAGGCCAGCTGGTCCCTGAGAGCCAGGACAGTGTGCTTCTGTTGCTTTGAATAGCACAGCTTTAGGCTCAGTGACCTCCAGACTCAGATTTAACAACAGCACCCCACTACCGCCACAGCCACCCCGTTTCTCCACCTTCAGTATCGCCCTGGAAATTATACCACTGGTTCGGAGGCCTTCAGATTTGGACTGAGCCCTGCTACCAGTATCCCTGAATTTGAGCCTTAGACCGCAGGCTGCTGTTGGAGTCGTCAGCCACCGCATAGGGAGGAGCCAGTTCCCTAATAAGTCACGTAGGCACCCAGTGGAAACCCTCAAGAGAAACCCAGGCACAAATTGGTTAAGAAAAAGGAGTTTATTTGGATAATCACAAGTTGTAACTGGGGAGAAATAAATCTCAGACAGGCTGAAATGTACTCTGGTGTCCTACAGATTTCAAGCAAGTTTTAAAAGGAAAATAAAAACAATAAAGAAGGGAATTATATACTGTTTAACTAGTACAGACAGCATAGCTCACTGCTTCTTCCTTTCTGAGGACGAATACAAATTTGGCACTGGGGTGGCCAAATACCACTCCTCACCATACTCTTTACAACACCACAGAAGAGACCTGAGAAGTTGCCCTCATGCTCTAAGTTGAGAGTGCAAGGTCTTCACAGTGGTGAAAGATGAAAGTTTAAAATTTAAAAGTTTAATTTTTTTAATTGATGTTGCAAAGGCCAGAGAAGCATTCGCCTGTGACATTCGACCTATAACCAGACTGCCAAAGAGACGGTATGTACTTGTAACACTTACAGTCTGCACCACTCTCCAAACGCCAGCGCCAGAACAGCGTAGAGAGGAAAACTGCAGGTGGAAAGTATAGGAAATACCCCTGCCAAATTACCCAGGTGTACACTGCTCCTGTCCCCACACGTAGCATCACACTGGCTTTCAGATATGCTCCCAATCAGAGATGAAAGCAATCCTACAGGCTCAGTAGTCCCTGAAGCAAAGATACCCACAGAGGGCTGAACATTAGTAAGACACTTTAGATGGTGAAGTATTCTTGGTTAAGAATTTGTCAGAGTGAGTTGTACATAAAATGTACCAATAAAGAATTCAATTAAAAACATTTTTGCAAAGAAGACAGCCTTGTATTTAACACTAACTATATCATAGAAAAACTAGAGCACCCTTCACATTGACTACTGGGTGGTACTTTCTAAACTATCCCCACTGCTCCTTGTCAAATATTATCATACGGTTCACACCCCAATCAGAACTGAAAGTTCTAGAACTTGTTTGCACAGATATGTATTAGTTACTGGAGGAGGAAAAGCATATTGTAAACTCTTATTGAATATTTGATGGATTTTACAAAAGAAAATACGTATCAATTTCATGTCTTAGCCATAATGACAGATTTGGAATTATGTGAAATTAAGATTTCTAAAAATGAATTTCCAGGAGTTACTAGTAAAGTTTATTTTTCCATTTAGCTCAATGTATTTGGCAGGAAAATCCGATAAGTGGATCGGGCATGTGTCGAAACAAAATGTTCAGTTTAAATGTCTGACACTCGTTCGCCCTGATGTTCTTTTAGGAACTTCTGATGAGTAAAGGCATCGCTTGCCTGAAGAATCTGACAGTTACCGATCGGCTCAAGACCCATCGTGAGTGCATTAAGACAGGAAGCTAGTTATGTGACAGCGTCGCGTCCGACACCAGTGTCACTTCCACCAATTTCACGTGAGCACACACAGAATGTGTTTCCAGCACATTTCGCAGAAGCACGTCCCCGAAAACATGAAATCTACGAGGGAATGATCGTGCCCAGGTGGATAGACTCACAGAAGAACTTCCCAAAGACCCATGCCAGGTGAAACAACGAATGAGAATATTTCCTACACAAAGAGGCATCGACTAAAAGAAAAAATCAGCGAGTCATCTGAACTTATCACAGTGTGGTCGGTGATCGTGAGTGCCAGCCGCTCTCTAGCTCTGCGGTCTCCCAAAATCTGTGTAATGGGCTTTTTCATAGGCTGAAATTTCTTTTTAGAATTGCCGTGATTTCCTCTGTCCTTGATCTTCTCCTGTTTACTTTTATTAAACCAGAGGAAGCCAAGGGGCGTAGTCTGTGCTAGATTTCTCTACAATTGTTAATTTCCTTTTACCAACTTTTTTTTTAATAAAAAAGCCTTCTTTTTAAGATCTTTCCATTGTTGTCTCATTTTTCAAAATGACTAGACAGGTGGATGACTGTCCTGAGCACGCCGATCTCTGCTGCGTGTTTCCACACTGGTGTACAGCACCTCACTCTTGCACTCACTCGAGTACAGCACAGTCAGGGGCTGTTGCCTTCCCGGGACTCCCCACTGCGTATGTCACAGCTACCGTCACACTCATGTAAAGATCCATAACAGCACACGGATGATAACCAGAAGCTCTGAAGCCAGAAGACTGGAGTTCAAAACTAGCACTTATTAGCTGTGTAACCTTGAGCAAGTGCTTGTGTTAATCAAGACTTAGACATTTACAATAATGATTCACCCCATTTCCTCATTTCAATGCCCTGACCTTGTCACTCGTGCCCTATACAGGAATCTTATTAATTCTACTATTCCTAAAAAAATCTGATATCCAAATATCTAACCTTTAATTTCTTTCTATCTATTTCCTGCTCTTTTAATAATGAAAGACCTCCTGGGCCTTTGTACTGAACTATTTTCTTCTAGTTTTTCAGTCCCTTTCTGCCTCTTCTTCCCCAACATGTGGCTGGTAACTTCTGTTAAAGAAGGAAATATTGGGCCAGGGATTTAGACACAGAAATATCCTGTTAAGAACTTAATTTTTTTCTGTACTTACTCCGTTGCTGTGTTTCTATATATTGGCTGGCTATTCAGGATGGCCAACTTTTCAGGTCTAACTGATTTAGACACGTCTTTAAGGTTTATCTCGGCTACCTTTTCACACTTCAAGTCCTCCCTTCCGGTGCTCGTTCTCCTCAGACTGTCTTCACTCTGTTGAGATCACTAGTGCCATCTGGTCTACCTGGACACAGGTCCACATTCACAAATCCTCCCTCCATTCCTGCAGTTACACACAAGGTCTTTTCAAAGTCAGACTTTCCCTTGCACCTTGATCGTATCCCACTCTACCTCTGTTAGATTTGTTTCCATCAACTGTTTCCTCGGCCTCTCTGGGTCTCTTTGTCTCTGTCTCCGTCTTTCTCTCATCTCTGTCTCTCCCTCTTCTATAGATTTAACTGTGTTTCTGCCATCATAAAACACGTTCCTCTTCTTCTGAATTACCGCATGGTTCTCTTTTCATTGCTCTTCTCATTTCACTGAAAATCTTCAAAGAGTAGGCTACAATTCAGTTTTGAATTGCTTCAATAATCATTTACTTTTCAACCTGCTGCAATCCAGCCCTAATCCTTACAATACTGCATAATGCCATTACTGTCTTGCTAAATGCCAAATCCAAAACAGATTTTGGTCTTTTTATTAATGGACCTGATCCAGTTGAGGGTCATCCCTTGTCACTGCCTTTCGTTTCTTCCTGCTACTGACTCCCAAGGTGCCTTGCATGCAAGGGATCTCTGCCCTGGGCTCACCCTGCCCCTCCTGCTGGCTGGGGCTTTAGCTCTGTCTGTGGGTTATACAGGCTGCCACTCTTGGACTCGTCCTCTTCTCAGTCTATATTCTTCTAGGAGGTATCATGACTATAATTAATTCTTGGGCTCCCAAATTTAGACTCCTAGTTCCCTCCTTCTCCAAACTTTTGAACACATTTCCTGCTCTTCAGCGTATTTCTACCTAGTTGCAACAAAGGCAGTGGAGTTGAGTCTATTCAAACTATATTCATCAGGCCGGAGGGTTAGCTCAGTGGTTCCGGCGCCTGCCTCGCAAGCGCAAGGTCCTGAGTTCGATCTCCAGTAACCACATAGAATGCTGGGCGTGGAGACTCACGTGCACCAGCAATCAACGCCGCATTCCACAATGCTGGAAGTGGTGGCTCACGCCTGTAATCCCAGCACTCGGGAGGCAGAGGCAGGAGGATTGCTGAGTTCGCCCAGCAGCTTGCCTGGGCACCATAGTGAGCTCAGGGCCAGCCCGAACTACAAAGCGAGACCCTGTCTCAAAAAGAAAAAAAAAAAACTATATTCATCTTTAGTCCCCTTCCACAACTTTCTTCTGCATTTTCTGTTCAAGGTGCTGGCAAATCCAGTAATTTTATGAGTCATTTAATCCTGCTAATTTGAGTTATTGCTTTTAAAATTCCTCCTCTTGGGCCCGGAGACTTAGCTTAGTGGTTCCGGCGCCTACCTCGCAAGCACAAGGTCCACATACAAATGCTGGGTGTAGTGACTCACGCCCACCAGCAATCAATACCACACACCACAGTGCCAGGCGTGGTGGCTCACACCTATAATCCCAGCACTTAGGAGGCAGACACAGGAGGATTGCTGGGTTTGAGGCTTGCCTGGGCTACATAGTGAGCTGAAGGCCAGCCTGAACTACAAAGTGAGACCCTATCTAAAAAAATAAAAATTAAAAAAAATCCTCCTCTTATTTCTAACTACCTCAGCTTTGGCTCCAGCCTTAACATTTTTCACCTACATGACCTCAATAACATTCTAAATGGTTTCTGTATCTTTAGCTTTTTCCCATCCAAATCTTGATGTTTTAAAATGAAGTTTGGTTGTATTCCATAAGACTGGCAGCCATGGGTACAACCAATCACAGGTGAAAAATATTTGAAAAAACTTCCATGTGTACTGAATATGTACAGACTTTCTTTGCTGTTATATTCTAAACAATTTAATGTAACAACTACTTGAACAACACTCATGTTGCATTAGGTATTATAAGTGATCTAGAGATGATTTCAGGTAGCTGAGTACATGCAAATGCTATGTCCTTTCAAAGTACTTGAGTGAGTGGGGGTTTAGGTGTCCATAGGGGCCCTGGAATAAAAATCCAACAACAACAACAGCAACAAAAAAACCAGCCCTATCTTAAAACCAACACTGAGCATTTTATTCCCTCATCTAAAAGTCCTGTGATGATTAAAGTTGGAGGACACATCCTACAAGACATAAAATGACCCCTCAGAACTGTAGTGCCGAAGTAGTGTATAGCACAGATGTAGAACAGACGGGTCAGTGAGATGAAAGGGAGCGGCCTCCCCAAGGTCACCGCCACTGAAGAAAGTCCTTGTACGTGAAGCGAAGCCACAGACAATCCAGAAATATATGAGGACGCTTCAGGACAAGACAAACAGCTGGCAGATGGGACTGGACAGCCCCTGCCTCTTCCTCACTCAGCGTCTTTCAGAGGCTGCAGAGCCGCACACGGACGCTCAGGAAGTGCTCGGTCTAGAGGCCAAAAGCCAGGACGTTCTTGTTGGACTTGACAGCTGAGAAGCGGAAAGTGTCATCGTCTTGTTTGACTAAATATAATCCTAACAAGGGACGTTCGTTCTTCGCATCTTTAAGCCAGCAAAGTGTGAGTGCAGGGGCTGTTACCAAGCTAATCATGAAATAAATACCATCGCACATGAAAGGATATCTCCTTCCAAAGTTGTACATTACAAGAGCTTCAGTTAAAGAGGAACAATAGTTTCCGTGAAGAATTATTTGCTTTGTAATTAATAAAGGCTAAATTCTCTTCCTGAAATGTCCCCTCCAAGGTTAAATTTTAATTCCTCCATTCTTCCACCAGCCAATGTTTACTAAACACATGCTGCGTGCCAGGGATGGCGAGACGCGAGATCGCAAGATCGCCTTTGCCTCAGTCATCAACTCCGAGGAACCTCGGGCTGACCGGATGAGGTTTCTTCCTTCATCCCTCTTGTGAACCCTCTATATCTGGCTATTTCACTCAGTCTTCTCAAGCAGTATAAAAGTCTTTCGAAATTATCTTAAGCTGCTAATATTATACTAATGTTTAGTGTGCTGATTTCTAGTATTTTTGCTCTTAGAATAACTAGAAAAGTCAAATAAAAGCACAGTGTGTACCTATTAAGGATATACTTAGATTCTTAAAGAAAACTACATGAAATATGAATTTGCTAACAAACATGACATTGATAATTACAATTTAAGAAGATAAGGTATCAACCAGACTAGTACCTTTCCTTGACTTCTCTTTATTTATTTTTGTGGAGTTTTTTTTCCTCTAAACTTTACCCAGGGACAATAAACTTAAGCTGGTGAAGTAATGGAAAATGGCATTTCTTATATAAAGAAAGTAAAACTAGAAAGGAAGTTCTACAGTTTACTTATCCAGTAACTAATAAAGGAGTATTGAAAATAGCCAGGACTGGGCCAGAGATTTAGCTCAGTGGTTCCTGCACCTGCCTCACAGCGCAAGGTCCCTGGTTCGATCCCCAGTAACCACATAAACAGTACTAGGCTTGGTGACTCAGGCCCACCAGCAATCAGTACCACACACCACAGAGCCAGGCGTGGTGGCTCATGCCTGTAATCTCAGCCAGCACTCAGGAGGCAGTGGCAGGAGGATTGCTGAGTTCAAGGCTTGCCTGGGCTACATAGTAAACTCAAGGCCAGCCTAAAGTACAAAAAGAGACCTTGTCTCAAAACAAAACCAAAAACAAAAAAAGCCAGGACTTTGTCAATAAATAAGTAGTAAGGAAATAAAGACATGGGGGAAAATGAGCAGCATTTATAACTAACACATACTTCAATTAAATCTTGAAAAAAACTGATGAATTATTAACTGGTACTAAGTTAATTGTGCCAACATTTGACAACAGAACATAACATGAATCCTAGAAGTTTTTAGAAAGCACAAGTTTAACAGCCCTTCATAGCACATTCACTGCATGTGGGCTCAGTAAACTTCTTGTTGAAGAGATTATTCTAAGGCACCAATTTAAATGCTCTTTTAAACATTCAACAAATAGGGCCAGAGATTTAGCTCAGTGGTTCCAGCGCCTGTCTCACAAGTGCAAGGTCCTGAGTTGGATTCCTGGTAACCACATACAATGCTGGGCGTGGAGACTCACGCCCACCAGCAATCAATACCACATCCCACAGTGCTGGGCGTGGTGTCTCACACCTGTCATCCCAGCACTCGAGAGGCAGAGGCAGGAGGATTGCTGAGTTCAAGGCTTGCCTGGGCTACATAGTGAGCTCAGAGCCAGCCTGAACTACAAAGCGAGACCCTGTCTCAAAAAAAAAAAAAAAATGTGTTTATTTTCAGCCTCTCCTGGGGACATCGGAGGGCCCGGTGTGAGCCTGGCATCCGAGTGCCAACCCGATCCTGAGCGAGTTACTGTGTCATTTTACTTGGCCTCAGGGTTAGCTCCGTCCGCTCCTTTGCCAGGCCAGCCCACACCAGTCGGCACCTCTGTGCAGCCACACGCGGCCCCTTGGGCCTAGAGGCCGCTCCCAAAGCAGGAGCATCACAATAAAAATCTGCCTTCCCAAGGAAAAAGAAGGTAAGAATTAATAAGTTCACTGATGACCAGATAAACAATCAAGAATTTATTTTAGTAATAGAAACCTGGCTGCTGTGTTGGTAATAAAACAGTATCATACGTAAGAACATACTTCTATGTCTCTGAAGTTCCCGTTTTTATGTACATGGAAGATGAAATCTGGCTTTATGACATGACTATAGAGTAATTAATATTAAAATTAAATCAATAGAAAAACAGAAGAATATCAGTTTCATGCAGAATGATCATGTGGTGCTGAAAAAGCTGCTAAACTCCTTGGATCCTCTAAGAATTTGCACCTGGATTTCATGGGGCTCAGTTAGGATCACAGGAATTGGTATCTGCAAGGTCAAAATCTGGAATTTTTCGCATGAAATTATTATTTATTGATTCGTTGTTGTTGTTGTTTTTGCGGCACCAGGGATTGAACTTGGGCCCTTGTGCATCCAAGATTGGTGCGGTACCACTTGAGCTAAATCCCCAGCCCCTCGCATGAAATTATTAACAGAAGCTACCTCTTCCAAGTTGGTTGTGAGAAAGCTAGGGAAAGAAAACAGTCTGAAGACCAATCACAGTAATTCACATTTAAACACAATATGGCTCTGAATGCTACTTAAAAATATAAAGACAAGATGGGCTATAAGTTCAATTCTGGATCAAATCAGTTAACATTTCTGAGACTACAAGTTTACTGAGCACGTACTACGGTGTTGAGACCATTGGTCCGTGCTGTTCTTAGGGAACTCAGAGTCTAGTCATCTAGATGAGAATGATGGATACGTTACAGAGGTAGAAGTCATCTGAGCAGTTAGAGACGGGAACAAAACTCCTCGTGCTGGCTCTCACGAAAAGAAAGATTAAATAACACCCATCTTACGGGGCGCAGTGTATGCGTAGGAATCATCGCAGTCTCAAGGCAGGATGCCAGAGCTGCCTTTTAAAAAGTGTATGCCCCGAAATTCCGTGAGAAGAGATCACGTTGTACCTAACATAGTTTTGAGTAATGTTTAATATGCCATTCTGTCATCCTGTAAGAGCACTAGAGTAACTGAAAAAATCTTCATAAGATAAAGGCAAGTTAGGAAATGTTTTCTTTTCCACTGGCAAATGAGTACATCGAGGGCACTGGAAAGCTACCTGCCCCTGGGGCACTCTTACAAAGAACCAGCAGCATAAATGAGGGTAAAGTCTTTCCTTCACCATTTATTTGATTCTTCGCAAAAGTTTTATGATTACCTGAGTAATTGATAAGGGTTTTGCAATTGATCTGTACTTTTACTTTTCTCTCAGAGACACTTATTCTCTTAAGATTGAACAAATTACAGTTGGTCTGACTTTGCGGTAGAAAATTAGGCAATCGATAAATGTATATGAGATGCTGATGCTACATAGGGAGTTTTATACCTGACTTTCAAGTGTTGAATTTTTAGTAAATAATTAGTATGCATTAGATTTTATGATGTTGATTGGTGAAATATTTTCTTACATGGAATGTTATGGGTTATAATACTTGTTTATACTAAGAAACTTACAAGTGGTATTATATATGACATGTTTACATTAAATTTTACTGAAAAGTACATACCAAACTCTTGTTTACGCTAAGAAACTTACAAGTTCCGGAAAACAACAATTGTCTAATCCACCGACACGCCTGACTCTATCATCCCCTGTCCTCCCCTTCCTCTCTCTCTAAGGGTCATGTTTTGAAACAGTGGCAGGATTAGACTGCAGATGACGCATCCCAGCTAATGTTCTGGGTTTTTACAATCATATAGCTCTCGTTTGATTACCAAGAGGGTTTGGTTGTGGTCAAATGATACACAGTCAATTCATCTAGTATTTTTCTTCCTTGATATGTGCTAACTCTATGTCAGAGGAAGCAGACCCTTCCCTTTCACTTCTCACCTATTTAGAAACTTGACTGTAAAAGTTTCACAATACTTTTATTTAAATTGTGCATCCTATAACATCCGTGTTGAGAAATAAGTTTATACCCTGATGAAAACTCAGGCGAGGCTCTATGATCTGACAGTAGCATCCACGAGTACATTTCAAAAAGAAAGGAAAAATGGAAACGTCTTAATTGTGAAAAGATGCGACACATTTTCTTTCATGTTTCGATGAGGTGTGGCTCCTCATTTCATTAGAGGGGTCAGGATTCAAAGGAGCTTGACAGTTGGTTGATGTGTGTGTGTAGCCACTAAATCATTGTATTCATGCGAGGGCCTCCTGGGCACTCCCATGAAACCCCATTCAGCTCCTGGAGTAATATATGAACTGTAGGCTGAGGCTGCGTTAGGGCTGCTTTTCCCCGGTAAATTCTCACAAACGCACAACCTTCTCGGTTCTCTTCATAAGGTTTTGTATTGATTATGCTTAGAGCTCAGAACCAAAGTTTTGAATGAAAATGGAGCTGTGGGAAGATATGTACAACGTGATGAGATATTATATAGGAGAGGTTTCCATTAAATTGTACTGAAAAGTACACACCAAACTCACTGTTGGAACTGTCTGGGAGACATTCAGGAGTGACGGGTGGAGGCAAGCTGCTAACGGGACTTATTTCTAAAACTGTTTAGTTATTTATGTTTTTTAAAGATGTGAAATCTATTGATTTGGGATAGGGGTGTTATAGTATCTTTGAACATCTCTGATATTTTTTCAATTAATGAAGACAAAGTAAGAGAGAGAGAGAGAGAGAGAGAGAGAGAGAGAGAGAGAGAGAAGGTTAATTGTAGAGAATTTGCCTGAGTTTAAATCTGCCATTTCCTATATGACCAAGGGCAGAATTCAAGTGTTTCTCTTCCCTACTCTGTAAAATGATGTTAATAAACAGAACAGGCTTTATTGACTCATAAGAAGCAAATGAAACAACACATGAAAAATGCTTAGAATAGTACTGATATTTTTTAAAACTACGATGAGCAATTAATTTTTTAATATCTCTAATTTTTCTAGAGGTTTGCCTCTTTTAAAGCAAAAGAACTTGTATAGGAAGAATAGAGAGAAGATAGAGTGCAGTTGGACACAGAAAAGCTTCTGGTGTTGTATAGCACAGTCCAATAACTATGGCTTACAATAATTAATTCAATATTTTATAAACATTAGTAGGGGCTTTTGGATGCTCCCAATGCAAAGAAATGATGTATGTCTGGGGTGTAGATATACCAAGTACCCTGATCTGACTGCTACATTTCGTATACAGGTATTGAAATTGTATACCCAGCCATAAATATATACAACCGGAACATACCAATATAAAATGAAAATATGTTTTTAAAATAAAGAACTTTTATGAAATAGATTTATTATTAGGAAAATATGAATATAATGTGCACATAAGACAGTTACAAACATGTTTAATTATTTATGGAAGCTACAGGACTGGAATTTCTAGAAAACATTTCCAAATTACATCCCAAGTATTAGGAAGGTGCCTCCTTCCAACTCAGTATTTTACTTTTTAGTCATTCGCCCAGCACAGTAATTCAACTCTCTAATCTTTCTCTCTTCTATTTTTCACCCATCTCTTTTTAGCTCTGAATGTACCCAGCACAACCCAAAGAGTTTGGAACACAAGCACAGAGAGGATGCATTTCTTGCTCCGGCGACAGGAGCTTTAGTCTTAACTGAAAGGCCGGGTGGATAATGTGACATGTGCTTTCCTTTCAGCAGACTTGTTAATATCAGCTCTGAATTTTTCATGACGGCTTCGGTAACCTGTAGCCTGGAGTTGAGGCTCTGGGGGTTTCCACCACAAAGAGGTGGATCAGCTGACCTCTCACTTCCCATCTGGCCCTGGGTGACAGGGACGGCGAGGGGGCCTGCAGGAGACCTGGAGGAGGAGAAGGCTGATGTGGGACGTCCTTTGTTGTGCATCAAAGGCTGAACATGTGCTGTTGTGTGGACGTATCTTTGAGACACTTGTGTGTCGCTGGCTTCAGAATATACTTAGCCGATGTGTTTAACTTTATAGTCACAAGAACAGCTGCTGCCCATGTAAGTAATACCCTCCTGCACAGTGGCACCCTGATTTGCCAAACCAGATTGAGGACTGCCCCTGGGCCTGCTCTGCGCGGCCTGGCGCGCTCCTTCCGCCCCACACAGGCCGGCGGCACGTGCGGCACACACCCGGGCGCACACCGCGGAGACCGGGGCTACTTGAAATTGAAACCCACCGACCCAGCTTCCCCAAGGTAGCAAACAGGGCGAGCGCGAGCTTCTCCTGAGAGCTGCAGTTTGTGCCTGAAAGTCTGGGCGTGCAGGAAACTCCAACACACTCACAGGTGAAGAACCGGAGTGGTGGGATGGCTTCACAGGAAAGAACTTAAGCATTTACCTTTTTGAGTTATAGCATGTTTTCTTACTGAAATATACAGTATGACTGAAAAATACAGCGACTGTTTAAATTGTAAAACCACAGTAAAAGACACATCGCCATCCATCTCCCTCCACACTTCCCTCCCTGCCTCGGAAGCACTGACCCATCCTTCTGGCCGCTTTAGGGCGTTCCTGGAACGCTCCTTTCCTGAGTGTCTTTAATTGTGCTATCGTGGCTGCCTTGATACCCCGGACCAACTCCAACTGTTTACCTTCCACGGTCGCTTGGACGTTGGGAAGGAAGCAGGATGGCGCCGAGCCTGGGGAACAGACTGGACGGGGACACACTTCCGCTCTTTGCCGAGCCTGCCTCCCCACAGGGCGGCCCTCCGCGCAGCCAGCGCGCAGGTGTTTGCTTTAGGCACGCCTTGTAAACAAACTCAAGACAGCGGACTTCTCGCACCGCTTCGGAAAGCAGCAAGAACGGGGGATAAGTGTGCTCGAAGTGAGGCGGGTTAAAACTAATGTGTCTTTTACTGTATGAATTTTTTTAGATTTAAACACTGAATTTTGATCGCACTTTCTACAGTTACATGTGTGATCACTGCACACTTGTTCACTGTATTCTTGTTCTGCCAATAGCAACGTCGAGTAGATGATACTTAGTTTGTAGCTTTGGGAAAAAACAGTTTGGTAGTTGTCACCTTCCAATCCTGAAGGAGAAACAGCACAAATGAGTGAGTAGTTATGTAACTACTAGGGAATTTTATAATTCTTTATTGGTGGAAAGAACCAGAATTTTCTGAACTAATTATTACTTCAGTCTTCTTACTTCTCAGTTTACCACTTCAGTGTTTCTTTTACTTCGAAATACATTTTGTTGTTGATCTTCTTGAGGAATGGTTATTGCACTGTTAACAGCTCGTTAACATTTACTAATGTTCTTATATTTTAGAAGATTTAGTACAGATTTGTCTCTCAAAATAAAATCTGTATCATAGGAAAATAACTGCGTATATTTACAGCAAAGCAATGGTAACAGAACAGCTGTAGCTATTTGCTACAGCAAAACAGTTAAAACAAGAACAGTTAACTTTACACACCTGAACTGGGCACACTTGGGGGATACTGTCTAGCCCTACGGTCCTACGAAACCTGCATCGGAATATCATCTTCGCAAGGACCAGCCTGTTCAGTCCTGTACGAGTTAAGACTGATGATGCAGTAATTGGAATCTTCACTTTTTTCTATTATTTTGTTATGAAAACAACAGCAATAAGTAGTCACCGAAACCACTAAGTTTTTCCTGTGATGCTTACTTGTGTATCCAATATGTGCCCCTGAAAAGGGGCTGTACAAAGCCCAACAAAGCCTTCCCTGAAATGTGCAAATTATACAGTCCCTGCGTTCCCTGCGCTTCCGCAGCACTTCCCCCGTTCCTCGCACACAGGCGTTCATGTCTGTGTATGGTCATTTGCAGACAGTAGCAGCTCCCTCCTACCTGTTCCGCGAGGCTGGGGGCTGGTCTCAGCCCTTGGAGCCCTGTTCTCCTCGGGGGTCACCGGAGAGGACGACACCCGCCACTCAGCACCGCCGGGCACCCGTGGGACTCGAGCTGAGGCTCCGTCTGCCTTGGCCCGGGGCATTCGCTCCGCACCTCCTTCTCCGCTCAGCAGCAGGACTCTGGAGGGATTGTTTTCATAGCCCTCTGTGTTCTTAGCAACTCAGCTCACCTAGACAGGACAACAAGAAATTGTTACAGTTCAGGCTGGCCCCGAGCTCACCATGGAGCCCAGGCAAGCCTCGAACTCGGCAATCCTCCTGCCTCTGCCTCCCAAGTGCTGGGACGACAGGCGTGAGCCACCATGCCAGGCACTGTGGTGTGTGGTACTGATGGCTGGTGGGCGTGAGTCACCACGCCCAGCATTGTATGTGGTTACCCAGGATTGAACTCAGGGCCTTGCGCTTGCGAGGCAGGCGCCGGAACCACTGAGCTAAATCTCCAGCCCCAAAAGGAAATTCTTAATATACATTCTTAATATATACTAAAATCTCTGTACTTGATAGGAGTTCTATTTATAACGTTTGAGAAGAAAATTATAGCTTATAAATGTAACTTTACACATTGTCCTCTTGTCTCCTAGAGAATAAAGTTTATAAAAATTTTTTAATTTAATTCTTTATTGGTACATTTTATATACAGCTCACAATCATACTCAACATTGGGGAATTTGTACCAGTATATAAAAATTTATTTTACCTTCAACTTCTAAAAGTTAATCCTTTTCCTTTAAACCTGAGGCTTCTCTTACAGGTATATAAATTAATGAATAGACTTTCTGATTCAAGTTAAAAGGGGTATAAATTAACTTGAAAATTTTCACATGTAGATTTTAGAGCCCATATAAATAATTTCAATGTCTTGTGCCCCCACTCTATTCCATATATCCATTCAGTAAATATATTCAGGGCCTGGAATGTAGCTCAGTGGCACGGTGCCTGGCTGGCAAGTGCCAGGCCCTGAGTTTGATTCCCATTAGCAAAAAATAAAACAAAACAAAAACAAAAAACCTTAGGCTCTGACAAATACATTCAAAGGTGAACTATGTGCCAGATATAATTCTAAATACTGGAGATCTCCGAGGTGTACATACAAACTTCACAGTTTCTAAGGATTTATCTTTTAGTCAAAGAACAGACAAAAATTAAGATATATCAGTTAGTAATTAACGATACATAGAAATAGAAAGGAGCTAAAGGGAAGCAGAATGATCGGGAAGAAAGGTGAATATGAACAGCAGTACTAGAGAGAGACACCCTTACGCAGGAGGCGGTGGTCCAGCGGAGATACAATCGATGGGAAGGAAAAAGCCGTGTGAAAGTCTAGATTCCAGGCAGAGAAAACAGCAGGTATGAAATTACTAAAACACAAAGATGTCTTTATCGGACGCCTCGCTGGACATTTTACAGCTTCTCCTGAAAACACGGTTCCAACTTGGGTGAAACCCGGAACTGGGCTCTCCGTCCTCATGGGCCCCCCCTAAAGCCCAGGAACACTGAGACTTGGAGAAGCTTCAGGGGTTACTCATTTGGTTACAGTCTTCTAAAATCAAATTCGACGTGTTACGTCTTTGTCACACTGAGAAAGGAAGGCTGTAACTTTAGCTCTCGCATAAAAATCATGACCTGACATCATCTTCAACCCCCACCGGGGAGAAATGATGATCCGCGAAGCCGGGCGGCGGACGGGCTGAGGGCCGGGCCCCCAGGCCCCGGGAGCGGGCGAAGGCTCCGGGCCGCACCGCGCTCGGTGACCAGCCTCCCGGGCGGCAGAGCGCGGGCAGAGCAGGAAAGCGGCTGCTCCTGGCGGGGCGGCCTTCCGTCTGCTCACGGGCTCGGCCGTTCGTCCGTGCACAGCACATCCCCGGACCTCGACGGGGAGAAGGCGGCGCGGTGAGGCCGCGAGCCGGTGGAGCTCAGGGCCCGGGGGACCATCGCCTGAGCCCCGGGCGGCCTGCACCACGGGCGGGCGAGACGCGCGGAAGCACCGCGGGCACCGCTGCACCCTCGGGCCGCCCGGGCCGCCGCCCTCGGCGCTTTCCGGTTCCGCTCTCCGCCGGAGCCCGCAGCGGGCAGGTTCGGTGCCGGCTGCAGCGTGTCGGAGCTCGGCTGGAGGCCGGCCTCCCTCGGGCCGGACGCGGAACCGCGCACGGACGCCATCCGCTCGACACGCACGGACTGAGCGTCACGCTTCAGGCGCTGCTCTCGGCGCTGGGCGTACAGGCCGAACATCCGTCCCACGAGGGGTTTGTGTTCTGAAAAACGAGGACAGGCAGACAGACAGACAGACGGTGAACAAGTCCCTAAGTGGAAGATGCAAAACACCCCTTGGAGACAATGAGGAAAGGACTGGAGATGATGGCATTTCCACACACCCTGCAGCCAGTGCCGGGAAGGGACAGAGGGTCTGCGGGGCGCAGAGCCCGAGGCAAGGGGGCACATGGCGCACGGCGCAAGCTCAGGCTGCCAGCTCGACCCAGGGCGAGCGGAGCGCGCAACAGAGGACGGAGCAGGAACCCGACTGGCCACCAGCTGCTGAGCAGTTGGGAGAAGTGAGGGTTTAGCTTCAACCTGAGTGTGGCCAGGCATGCTCAGCCTTAAAAAGATTCTTTAGGGGGCCAGAGGGTTAGCTCAGTGGTTCCGGTGCCTGCCTCGCAAGCGCAAGGTCCTGAGTTCGATCCCCAGTAACCACATATAATGCTGGGTGTGGAGACACGCCCACCAACAATCAACACCGCATCCCACAGTGCCGGACATGGTGGCTCACGCCTGTCATCCCAGCGCTCGGGAGGCAGAGACAGGAGGATTGCTGAGTTCGCGGCGGCTTGCCTGGGCACCACAGTGAGCTCAGGGCCAGCCTGAACTACAAAGCAAGACCCTGACTCAAAAGCAAAAAGCAAAAAGAAAAAAATTCTTTAGGGTGCTAGAGTGAGAATATACAGTTTTCTGTGTATTACAGAAAATACAATACAAATGAACTAATACTGCAGCATAGATTGATGCATAGCATTCTGTAAATTAGGTGGAATTAGCTAGAAGAATGAACAAGCAAATGAAAACTGTAGCAGAATAGTAGAAAGTGATCAAATCAGGATATATTGGGTGGTAGAAAAACCAATAGAATTTACTGAGAGGTTGGATAATTTAAGGGCTGCAAGAGAAAGATTTTCTGAGGCCCTAGAATACAGGCTCCATTCACTCAGATGGTGAATACTGTGCAGAAGGTGCTTTGTGGGCAGGACAGGAATACTAGGAAAATGTCAGGCTTGATGTCCCATTATCCTGCTTTGCAGTTCAACAAAATGTTACCAAGGATCAACGTAAGAATTTTTTAGTGTTTAGATGGTTCATCAGCCTGGACAATTTTGTCAAGACATCTTATTTGTTTTACTTTGTTGTCTTTTGAGACAGGGTCTCACTGTGTATTTCAAGCTGGCTTTGAACTCACTATGTTACTCTGGCTTCAAAGTCCTGGAAATCCTCCTGCTTCAGCCTCACTCAGCGGGGACCACACACCAGCTAAATCTTAAGCTTTTCATGGAGACTGACATAAATAGTTACAAAGGCAGCACGACACTAATCCAAATCCACATTCCCACAGATTATATATTAGTGGAAAATAATTCTTTCTCTCTATGAACAATTGAGAAACAAAAAAATCTTACCCATGAGTAATGATTTATATTTACAATTGATAACACCATACCTTATTTACAAAATGATATCTGTATCTTGTATTACCTTTCCCCAAAGTTATTGTCTATTGTTGTGAAAATATTCAGTTGTCATTATTTTGTCAAAATTATGCTGGTATAGTTTGTTTCTCTGCCTCGCTCTCTGGTAAGTGTTTCTCTTGATTAGTCACCTATCAACCACAGGTGATGTGTCTGGACAGGAGGAAAGAAAGTAGAAATTGTAGACTGCTGAAATGAGCCAATGGCCTTCCTTGTTTGGATACACATAAATATAGCACAGCACAGTCAGAAATACCATCAGCGGGTCTTAGTGTCTGGATCCCTGGCAACCTGCACACACAACGCAGGTGTCACCAGGCACCTTTCTTCTCTAGATTCAGAGGTGTGAGTGGAGCCAGGTTACCCCACGTTGATTACCTGATGGCCGAGCCCCCCAAAACGCAAGGTGGAAAGTCCCCCAAGATAGAGCTGCGCCTTCAGAGCTGAGCTCCAGCCGACAGTAACAAAAAGACCGTCAGAGGCTAAGAAATGGAAATTGCCAAAGAGATCAGCTTCCTGACTGCCTTCCGGGCAGTGAAGAGTGTGCAAGTTAAAAATGGTTTCAAAATCCTGTGCAGCTAAAACATAAAAGCCGTCTGAAGAACCTCCGCGGCTCGTAGAAGCCTCCTCCCCTCCTCCACTGTGGGTAAGAGGCGGGTCACCAGACCTCAGGACGAGGCGCAGAGAAACACACCGCGGCCCACCCAGGTCATCCGCGCCGTCCGACACCCGGAGAAAGGCTGCCAGACACTCCGCGCACCCTGCCTGCTCCCCTTGCCGCCGGCGGAGCCCAGCGAAGCGGTGACTTACGCTTGTTCCGGGCAGCCTGGGGCTCCAGCTTCCGTGACACGCGCACGCTGGGGCCGGCTCCGGGAGAGCGGCCCGGCCCACGCTCCAGCAGCACGAGGACGCTGAAGGGAGTCGAAACACACATCCGTTCCCGGACAGCAAGTTGATGCAGCAGTCTTAAGAAGTCTCAAATGTTGATTTGGTGCCCGTAGGCGAAAGCTGCCAAGTGGGGAATGCACAAAAACACTGACACTTTGCTGTGCAGAGCTGAAAGGAAGTAGATGGATAAAAGCTAAAATGCAACTCGGTTTATCTCGTTCTTCACAAAGCACGGGCTATGGTACAGTTCTAATTACGGCTTGATCCCAAAGATGGTGCAGTGTTATAATAAAAGCCACCAGATGTCACTGTTACAGGTTATATTGAAGTATATTCTAATGTGTAAACGCGAGCTTTATATTACTCAGTTTGAAGAAATTCTGAGCTTTAATTTTGCCACCAAGCAAATAACATAATTGGGCCTTCTTAACTTGCATGAGTTTTCCCCCATCTGGTTCTTAAATTCACTATTATTCTTTGGTTATTTTTACAATGACTAAACTTAATCAGGGCCTAGGAAATTTCCCCACCAGGAAGGCTGCTATTGCAAAACTTCCTTTAAAAGATCTAATATACAAATAGGACAACTTCTGGCTTCCCTGAGGTGGACAGGGGCGAAGGTAGACCCATAATTCCTAATTGATTCAGTAGGATCAAACATACAGTAGACATGGTGATCTTTCTGCACTGCTGAGAGAGCAAGTTGCTCCTTACAACACATGGTGAAGCCAGCTGGCTTGGCAGTGAACTGAATACATGTTCCATGTCCATGACGCTCACTGTTCGACAGTTGAGATCATAGGCAAGTTAATGCAATTTTTATAAAACTAAAACTTTACCTACTTCCTGTGTCTTATATACAGGCCACAAATCCCCTTAAGCATGCCTCCTGGATATAAATTGCTAACTCCTTAGTCTTAAGCAAAGTAAAGAATTTCATAGGAGAGTTCCTGTCTCAAAAGCAGAGTAATGGGAAAGACTGTGGAGCGTACAATGCGACGGGTTGGGGCACCCCATAATTCACACCTTCCACAGGGACATTTTTCCACCTGCAGACAGAGGCTTGTTCTGTGCTGCGCTGCGCGGTGGATCACGAGGCCTTCAGAGGACCTCGCAGTACCGTACGAAGGACTGAATAATGTTCAGAGAAGCAGAACTCGGTTGTCGCGTTGCCACAGATCAGCAAAACCTACACACAAAGGAAAGGAAACAGCTTCAGAGAAGCTCGGCGGAGTGAGAGCGTCCCCACCTGCCACGGGAACAAGTAGCGACAGCCACGGTGCCTGCCCGGGCGCCGCGCGTCTGCGGAATGCGGTCGGCACCCGGGGCTCGGCCCTGCGCCGCGAGCCAGGGCGACGGCTGAGCGATCCAGCTCGAATCGGTTCCTTCTTCAGGGCCGGCAAAATATTTACTCATGAGATGTCTGATTCTCTAGGGCAAGAATTGCTGCATGTAGAACTAAGAAAGTGGCTTGACGTTATTATATATAATTTTTTATGTCTTAACATGTTAAAAACACAAGCAGCTGTGTGATTATATTAGAATTATTATCATGAGGACTTTTTTTTTTGAGACAGAGTCTCGCTCTGTAGTTCAGGCTGGCCCTGAGCTCACTACGGAGCCCAGGCAAGCCTCGAACTCAGCAATCCTCCCGCCTCTGCCTCTGAGTGCTGGGATGACAGGCGTGAGCCCCCACGCCCGGCACTGTGGTGTGTGGTATTGATGGCTGGTGGGCGTGAGTCACCACGACCAGCATGTATGTGGTTACCAGGCATCGAACTCAGGACCTTGCGCGTGCGAGGCAGGCGCCGGAACCACTGAGCTAAATCTCCGGACTTTTATAACAATGCCCACTCTACATTTTTTTGTTTGGAAGGAAAGGCAATAAAGAGGCGAACCCGTCTACCGTCAGACCGTGCCGCCTTCCGCTTCTCTGCGAGGCCCTGCATGTGCAAGCGGGTGCGTGTGAACCTCACACAGTAAAACACTCAGGCACCGGACCAGGTTCCGGCCGGTCCCGTGACATCTACTTCTACTTCTTCGGTTCACGACCTTTCCACTGTGGGAGAGAACAGATGAAGACAGAAGTTCTGCTGAATCCGACAGGAGAAAATAGCCCTGATCTCTCCTTCGTTCCCTCGCGTCCTGCTGGGTGTCGCTGTGGGTTCACTGAGGAGCAAGTTTCCGTAGGGCGCACGGAGCCCGACCACGCAGCGCGGGCGGAGCAGAGCGCCGATGTGCTGCAAGTGAAAGCGCAGTGGTTTCCGTGAAGCGCAGTGGTTTCCGTGAAGCGCAGTGGTTTCCGTGAAGCGCAGTGCGCATGCGCCCCAGGCTCAGGAGCCGGCACCACCCAGGAGGAGGCTCAGGGACCCGTCCCTGCACAGCCGGCTTCTTCCCATTTCTCTGTCCAAAAAAATAGTGGCGAGGGCGCTTCGCACTCTAATAGTTAACTCTCTCAACACAAGCACAACCGCACATGTGTGTGTCCTCAGCAGGTCCTGCCTGTGCCGTCTTCCGGCTGCCGGCTGTGGGGCCCCGGCTTCCGTCACGATGCCGCCCTGTCCTGCGCCCTCGGAACCTTCAGTCTCTACCTTCGTATCCCGCTGGCTGCCTTCAGTCTCACATCCACGTGTAAGCTGTACAAGGAAGATAAAAAAAACTGGGCAGATCTTTAGAAGATTTCACCCAGAGGAGAGAGTGACTATCAAATATATCTTACTTTAAAAAAATCTT
This sequence comes from Thryonomys swinderianus, assembly GCA_004025085.1. Classification (NCBI taxonomy): domain Eukaryota; kingdom Metazoa; phylum Chordata; class Mammalia; order Rodentia; family Thryonomyidae; genus Thryonomys; species Thryonomys swinderianus. Next base: position 23,643 of record PVIC010020707.1, read on the forward strand.
TCCGAAGCAAGATCCCACTAGGTAGTCCAGGCTGGCCTCAAACTCACGGAGATCCTCTCGCCTCAGCCTCCCATGTGCTAGGATTACAGGTGTGTCACCATGCCCAGCAAGGATACTTTATTTACACTGTACATGTTTTTAGATATATTACATTGCTGTAAATTGTCTAATTTGATTGGTAGAATCTAGGCTTCTCTACATGATCCATGATTCCATGTGTGTTAGAATTTCAGCAGATGCAAAATTGAGGCATTTTATGACATAATTTATAAGTATTATCTTTAACTCACTTTCTGAAGCTTATCCTTACAACACAACTGTCTTACCGGGGTAAGCATCCCTCCCTCGGCTCCTGACTGAGTCCAGGTTTCTTCGTGAGCTCTTATGGTCCTCCTGTGAACCGCTTGGTACTCACGTCACGTGAGTGTATGTGGGAGACTCGTTTTCCTATCTGCTGGTCTGTTATGAACCTCTCAGTTTTACTTCTAGGACTGGTTCAGACTCCGCTGATGTCCAGCAGGAAGGGCTGTCCACACACACTGGCCGGGAGCTTGTCGTGTTTGGACACCAGTTTGGTGGCAGGAGCCGGAAAGCGTTCCTTGACGGTGCGTACGTTTTTCCAGGAAACAACCTGTTCATAAATTTAGGACCCTGATCAAGAAAAGAAAGGTCAAAAACGTGCACTAAAAATCAGGGGTGCTCGATTCCACTGTTGGAACTAACTTAAAGTAACTGCTACTTGTCTGGGAAAATAAAAATATCAAGATTCACAACGGAGAAGAGCCACCAGGCCCGGCGTCCTGAGCGCTGGGACTCGAGATGCCTTTCCCTGGGGGTTCCTGGCTCGCGGCACCTCCTCTCCCGCGGCGAGGGCCACAGGCGGCTCCGGGCAGTCGTCTCCCTTCATCCTCACTAACAGCCGAGCCAGAGCCGGGTCATTCGAGCATGGAATTACTCAAGGCTGGAAAAATATTCGTAGTGACACTCAGAGACATCCTAATAGATAATCTTCAAATTATAAATTGCCCGAGTCTGGTTTCGGGGGCCTCTGAGCTGTGCCAGTGCAGCAGCCTTTGGCCACAAGTGACTGCTAAGCGTGGGAAACAGGGATAGCCCGGATTAAGAGTTGCTGAAAGTGTAGCCTGCACAGCAGGTCTGAAAGGCTCAGTGCAGAAATGAAATGTAAGTTACTCCCTAATAACTCGGCCTTAATTACTTACAGAAACATAACACTACAGGTGTGTTAGGTTAAATCGAATATACGGTGATTCTTTCCTGTTTTTAATTTGCAGTTCTAGGATCGAGTCTAGGGCCGTGTGAGCTTGGGGCAAGCAGGGTCCTGCTGAGTCCTGCACACCCCCAGGCCTCACTTTGATCTATTTTAAGGAGGCCACTAGCACATCCTAAACTGCATGTTACTGGGCCTGCCCTTGTATTGTCAGATAACTTCATAAAGCAAGGCTCTAGCGATGTTCCCAGCCTGTCATCGCCTTTTAGGTATATGCTGGCTTAACCGGGGATCCTGGGTTCGAGCAAACCCCAGGCTGTGTTCTAGTTAACCACTTAACTGGCTGAGTGACCTTCCACGTGTTACAGAACATCTTCACCTTAATTCCGCCAGCTACAAATACATGACATAGTGCCCAAATACATCACGTGGTTACCATGGAAATCAGATGAGGCCATCAACTTCTTATGTTGCCTTGCCCGTAGGAACTGCTCAGCTCTAATTAGAGCTGTTTATCTTCTTACTTCCTAGTACCAAGGGACTCTGCTTCAAGTTCCGAGATTCAAGCACACTCAGTACTATTCCCTCATCTGACTGATTAAATCCTACCTTACTTTGCTGGATATCTGGTACCAGTTTCCAGAGAGACTGTGCCTCACTGTGTGATATAACATACTTAAGCTCATGCCTGGAAGACCTGTACTCATTCCAGAAATGCATGTAGATATTGAACAGCTGGTTTATTAAATAAATTTAACAAAATAAATAATTTGGTATGGAAGAGGGAATTTGACATGAATGTCATCAACTAACGTGACTGAGTATTTCATTGAATGATCTGTCTTGTTTTGGTTTTTAATGGAACTGTCCAATAGGACAGTACACAAAATCAAGATCCACAGAGACAATGCTCACAGAAAATGTCATTTCACTCTTCTGTAAACGACTCCCAAGTCGTTCAGAGCAGTGCACGGGATCCGGTGAGCCAAGCCTCGAACAGGTCTCACAGAGCGAGAGAGGGTCAAACCCAAAGCAAGTAACACACTCAAGGAGAGGAAAGAGTCACTGAAGAGCGGTAGGAGAAGGAAGCCTCAAGTGGAGAATGATAAATCCTATGAGGGTGAGGGTTAAGCATCGCGTGCAAGTTTGAGCCTGACCAAGGGCACCATCTTGTTTGCAGAAGCTCTTCATTCTAAACTAGTGGGCGATGTTAGAAAGTTGAAAAAGGAGACTTTGTGGACATGAATTACTCATTGAGGTACAACTCCACGTACTATATGAAGAGATAATATGGAAGAATAAAGTTTGGAAGTGGATTTAGTTGATGGATGCCGCAGTTACCGCGGGATTCTCTTGAAGGGAATGCAGAGATGCTGTGGGAAGTCTGCTGTCAGAGTGCGTTCACCTTGGGCTTTAGATGCGTTTTGTCCCTTCCTTCTTTTTCACACTGCGGGTTGGACAGAAGGCTGCACGCTGCTTCTACATCCCCACATTGACGGATTCGTTCAATTAGAGACAAATTCTTACTAACTAGCTAAACTGACTAGGCTGGGCCTGAAACTGCAGTCCTCCTGCCTCAGCCTCCCAGAGTGCTGGGATTAAGGCCTGTGCCAGCACACACAATGCTGTGTTGTTATTGATGCTACAAAGGCTCCTGCCTTGGATATGCACGAAGCGGCCATCCCAGGAGAGGGAAGGCAGGGATTGGGACCGTGAACAAGACCGCAGAGTGGTAGCCACACAGCCGCGCACGTGAGGAAGGCAGCTCTGCAACCGAGCGGGAGGACCCGGGCCATGGCAGCTGGACGCCAGGAGATGGCCACGCAGAGTCCGCGTCAGAGGGCAGCGCTGGCTGAGTAGCCCAGTCGGAACGGGGCGCCTGTTTCTCAGTGGCACAGAGGAGAAAGGCCGGCGGGAGTACGCAGAGCATCTGAGTGGACGTGACCGGGGAGAGGTGCCCACCTGGGCCTGGCTTTGCCCCACCGGCACGTTCGCCAGGCACGGAGACACCTTCGCACCTGTGGCTGGAAGTGGGTGGGCAAAGGCCGGAGGAGGCATCAGCGCCTTATGACGCAGGGGTCTCAGCGAGCGGGGCTCTGGCCCCGGATGGCGGCAGGATCGGCTCTGGAGGCAGATTCCGAGGCAACGCGTGGACGCAGCGTCAGAGCTCTGCGGTCGGAGAGGCAGCGCGGCCTGCACGGAAGGGGGCGGTGGCGGCCCGCGCAGGCCGGAGGTGGCGCGGCGCCCCCCGGTGCAGGGCTCGGGCCGCGCGGCTGGGCCTCGTCTCCGTTCCCGGCTCCGTGGCCGGGAGCCGGTGGCCGAATCCTGCCCAGCAAAGCCGGCGCCGCAGCCGGGGACGGCCGGTGCGGGGACGGCAGGGGGGGGTGCGTCTGAAGCGCCTGCCCCGTGCTCAGGGCCGCGGCCCGCCGCTCGCCGTCCGCTGCGCTCGGCAGCCGAGGGGGCCCGGCCCTCACTCGAGGGGCGTTTTTGGCGGGTGGCCATCTCACGGCCGCCCCTTCCTCCCGGCCCTGTCCGGCGGTTTCCCGGACCCTGGACTTTGTGGTTTTCTGCGAAGTCCTTGGGTGCCCCCCAGTCTCAGCTGTGGGATCCTCTGTACTGATACCGTTTTGGATTTTATCGTGTTAACCTCCTCCTCCCTTCGCTCCTCCTAAACAACGTCGCCTGCTGCACGGCCCAGTGCGGCGCTTACACTTAGCCCCGGGATTTCGTGCTGGCTCCAGAGGCCGCTCGAGCTCAGCGCTTCCACCCAGCTGCACTAATCCTCCTCCTCTCGCGTTCTCCTTACACCAGGCAACGCGCGCCTTCCTGTTTATACGGTTATTTCAACGAAGCGTCCTGACATTTCTCTCGATTCCTGTTCTCCCTCCGCCGTCCGGTGAGGCCGATTTCTCGCCCGTGGCCCCGGACAGCTCACGGTCTTCTCCTCCCCGCGGCTGCCGCGCCCCGCTGAGGCCTTCAAACGCTTGCCCCGATCACTTCCGATCCACTGACTCCGCTCCCCCTTCTCTTCTCCCCATTACGGGGATTACGCTAACCTCGGCTCGGCTCACGGCCTTTCAATGGCTCCGCGCTGGCCTCAGGACAAACTTCCAAGTCCTTCGCTGTGGTCACAAATCCCGGGTTCTGCCTGGAGCCTTCTCACCGACCCAGGCAGACGTCTTCCCTCCCTTCGGAGTCCCATCTCCGGGCCCTCCGCCTCCCAGAGACCACCCCCTCGCTTCGCTTTGCCTGTATTAGAGGCGTTTGCCGTGTGATGCTTACAGGGATCTTGGGGTGAGGGTCCGGGCCATAACACCGCTTGTTTCTCTTCTTAGGCCCCCACTCCGTTTCTCCCGTTTTCCCGCACCCACGGCGTTCTGACTCACCCCCAGAGACGGGCCCTCGTCTGGGATTCCCGGAGCCGCCCTTCCCTGGCTCTCGGCACCTGAGCTCCGTAGCCGCGGTGCCCGCCTCGTTCTGCCTTCCAGCCGGGGCGCCGCGGCTCCGCGGGCACCGGAGCGGCCTGTCCCACGCCTGTAACTTCGCCGCCCAGCACACTGCTCGGAACTTAAGGAATAGAAAGATTTCAAGTGAAGGAATGAACAAAATCGAGCTGCCGAATATCTCATCAACTAGAAAGCGGGACTTAACCACTGACTGCGTACAGAATCCGTGTAGGGCCCCCCACACTCGGAAAGCTCTGTGTCGGTGATTACAGATCTGCTGACTTCTCCGTGCCCATTCCTGACCACGAGACCCAGCTTCTAAAGCACGTGACAGGGGATTCCCCAGGGTGTAGGGCTACGTCCACCAGAAACCTATGTTTTCAGATAAAATGTTCTAACCATTTGAAAGGTTTGGAAGGGTGGATCCCCAGTCTCACCCTGATGAGGGAAAAAAAACCACGTGTTCCTGAGTTTCTGAATATATAAAAGCGATCTTATTCCACTGTTTGCCTGAAATGTTGGGCCCAGTGCCAGCCATGTAGTAGGCACTCACAAGTAAACACTTGTTTAAATCAATTACTTAAAGCTCAGGAAAAACCAAACTCTTCCTTTCTCATAAAAGTTTAGAGATAACTCTTATTCTCCTATATTCCCAAAGCCACAATGCACTAAAGACATTGTTTCTCATCAAGTATCGCATGGCATTACCAAAGCTGAGATATTTTGATGTCAAATTCACTTGAAACATAGTAAGGATGCAAATGATATACGTAAAGTTAATATGGTTAATCTTTAAACTTATTGTATTAGCATTTCAGAAAAATACCTAGGATTACTATAGTCATAAGCTGGGTATTTAGCTCAGTGGTTACAGCACCTGCCGTGCAAGTTCAAATTCACAAGTTTGATCTCCAGCAGAGAGAGAGAGAGAGAGAGAGAGAGA
>PVIC010020708.1:0-29422 GCA_004025085.1 Thryonomys swinderianus
CCCCCCTCCTGGCTTCTCATTAAGTCCTCACACGGCCTGTTCTCTGTGTACCTGCATGAAGGGGGAGAGATGGGGGCTTTGTCTCCCCTCTCCTTTCCTAAGGGTACCTGCTCTATTGAATTTACGCCCCACCGCTTTGACCTCATTTACCCCTAACTCCTCCTCACAGCACCTAGGGGACACAAACATTCATTCAATCCGTAGCTGGTATCATGAAACCAAATTCATCCTCCTGCTCACCAGATTCCAGCCACATGGGCCTGAATTTTTTTCCCAGGCAGTGCTCAAACTGGCAGTCCTCCTGCCTCTGCCTCCCACACAGCTGCGATAGCAGGTGTGCCCCACCACTCCCAGCTGTGTTTTGACCTTTAGGTGGTCAAAGTTCGGAATATGTTACAGAACAAAAAATCCTAGCCATGAAGGGAGAAGTATATCTGAATTTGCTGTTTAACTTGACTAAATAATATACTTGATTACTGTATACTTAAGCTTTAGTTTCTAACAGTTTGAACGTTTCAGTTAGAGTCTAAACACTCATAAGAAAATGACAAAAATTGATCTTTCACAGAAGCATAAGACTGTTGGCTAAAGCTTGTATCTTCACTCAGGGACTACAGAGAAAATTTTATAAAACAGTTATTTCAGGAATTGGATATTAAAGCCACTGGCATTTCTCAACAGAGCAGTCCTTCACTTCTGAAGTCATGAAGTAGGGTGGGACGTGAGTCGTGGCTACCCAAGTTTTCCCACTGTTCTCCCTGGAATGATGCCCTGGGGTTGGATGATCTTCTCTGAAGATCACACTTGTGGCTGTTCATTAGCTTCTGACCAGGAGGCTCTGGAGAGCACATACCTCTGCTTTATTATGACTATAAACAGTCTTGCACTTCTTCATCTTGAAATCAGAAGAGCCAGAGTGTTAATGATGCTGATTGTGATAATTTTCAGTTAAAGAAACTGATTGTTACTTCGACTGACATTCCACTTCCTCTCTAGAATGCTTCCTCGTGGGTCCTTTATAACATGGCTTCATTCTACTGGAGGATAAAAAACGAACCATATCAGGTGGTGGAATGTGCCATGCGCGCTCTTCACTTCTCTTCTAGGTAAGATCTCTCTTCACATGGACCTCCTGACGTGGCTCCTCACATGGACCTCCTGAGCTTCCACGGGGCTCAGGACGGTTAAAGACGTGAGGTGGAAGCCTGGCATTACAGTTGTCCTCTCCTCCATGTCTCCCCCAAAGAAATTAGTCCTATCACAAGAGTTCAAAGTGATAACTGTGTAGTAATTCCAATTTCCATGAAAGAAAAAAGTATATAAGTAAGGAAGATGCCTTATGATTCACTAAAGACATGGATGAAAGGGCCATGACTGGAGTGATGATTATAAATTTAACTTTTCTTAAAACAAAAGCCCCAAGTGAGTTGCAAAATCAGTGTCTGCCGGACCTTAATCTTTGTGTCAAAATTTATAATTGTCAGATTGAGTAAGCACCATCAATAATTCACAAGCAAAATATTATAATTCTTATTTTCTCAGTATTCTTACTAAGTATTTTAACATATTTAAAGTGCTTTTCCTAAGCCTTGTGTCACCACAGTCATGAAGCACGTGCTCCTTTCCTGCCGTCTAGTTACGTTTCTCTTCTTTCAGGCATAATAAAGACATCGCGTTGGTCAATTTAGCAAACGTCCTCCACAGAGCGCACTTCTCTGCTGATGCTGCTGTTGTGGTCCACGCGGCTCTGGATGACAGCGACTTCTTCACCAGCTACTACACACTGGGGAACATATATGCAGTAAATACTCCTTTTTGTTTCAGGAACTACACCAGTTGCTCTTTCTGGGTGCTTTGGTTTTTTTCTCAATTTTGGTTTTTTCTCAAAGAATGTTTCTTTTTCCTTTCTTCTTTTGATCTGGACAGTGGTAATAAAGAAATTAAGCGAGTCAATCCAGTCCTGTATCATAATGGCCCTGTCCTCTTGACAAAAAAGAAAAGTAATTGAACTGGAATTTAAGCTGTGCGGGATGCACCTCTTAAGGATAGCAGTGCCTTCAGCTATAGCATGCCTTCATTTAATGGAGGTTGGGTCACCAAGTAAAATGCAGATGGGATTTCATAAATTACTAGGGGTATCAGCAGATGCAGAGAAACCCTGGTTAACCTTTCTTCCCCTGTGTGTGTGTGTGTATATGTGTGTGTTTATTTTTGTCTCTTCAGATGCTTGGGGAGTATAACCACTCAGTCCTCTGTTACGACCATGCTTTGCAGGCCAAACCTGGCTTTGAGCAAGCAATAAAGAGGAAGCATGCTGTCCTCTGTCAGCAAAAACTGGAGCAGAAATTGGAGGCTCAACATAGGTAATTAGGGGGGACATTTCACCAAAGCACTAGTACCCTAGACCCTTAAGCGAACCTGGAGAGGCCTATCACTGTTTACTTGATTGTGAGAATTAAGAAAAACACTCCTCACTACTGCAAGTCCTATTACTTTTCTCCAGATGTGTGATTTAGCACAGTCCAGTGGCTGTATAGAAAATATTTGTATTTAGTTCTTGGAGTTTTGACTGTGAATTACTGTTATAAAAGTAAATGGAGTTGGGCAGGCCACATGACACAAAATAATTTCATTGATTACATTTTTACTTTCATAGAGTATATCCTAGCAGTAAAATTCCAGGTAAAACAATTCTTGATCTCTTTCCTCTTTGGCTTCTAGGGTTACGCTATTGTTTCATTAAGTGATCCTGAGAGACATTATTTGGCCCACATTTTAATCAGACTTGTGTATTAATTTATATAGCAATGAAATTTCTTGTACTTGGTCCTTGTGGTATACTTAATAAAATATTTGATTCCATGAAATATAGGATCAGTTAAAAACTTTACATAACTCAGAAGTGAATTATTCATGTGAGGGTTAGCCTTATTATTTTGAGTGTATTTTGGTTATTATAAGATTAAATAGAGATTTTGAGCTCATTAAAGTTTCATATGTACATATTTTCCAAACTGCTTAAGCATAATGTAGTAAAAAGTAAACAGTGATAACTTGTTTATTTATGTCAGACTCTGTTTCACTCTTTAGAACTTATCCTGGTTGAGTTTCTTCCAGTTTTGTGTTCTGAATAATTGAACTTACTTTCTTTTACACAATCCTTTTATAGCTCCTAAGTCTCCATATGTTACCTATATATGTAAAAGTTTTGATGACTTAAACAAGTAGCTGATTTATTGAAATCTAGTGGTGCAAAATTTTTGAAGTTTTTCCTAAAGTTTGTAAACCAGGGAGCTAGTGCATGAAACAAAGGTACTATGGCTCTAAATCCTGCCTGTCTTTAGACAGAATCAATGGGGGGAAAAAAAGAAAAGGATTCCAGAAAGGCTTTGAATGTCAGTGAAACTAATACCAGTTTTGTGGAGGGAAATAACATTATTAAATATGTAAGTGTCTATGGTATTTTGTGATTGTATTCATGGTGTTTAGCCTTTTCTACTTTTTGTTTAACCATATGCTTTATGTAGCCACTTACTTGGCACTGCTGAGGATGAAACCCAGGGCCTCACATAAGCTAGGCTTGCACCTTATCACTGAGCTACAATCCCCAGCCCTAAATTTATTTTGTACCTGATGTTGCAAAATATAAAGTTGTTTGTATTTATGGGGTACAATGTGAAGTGAGAATACACGGACACCTTGTGTAATGTTTACATCAGGGTAAACATGTATATATTGCACCATGAAGATTGGTAAAGGTTTGACGAATAGTTTTGTTGATGATTGCAGAGAAAGACAGCATCAGAGGATCAGGTTTGAGGGAGAGACGGAATTCAGCTCTGACAGGCACTGTGGGGCCACTCTGGCCCCTCTCCAGCTGGTCTCCCTGGGAGGCACCAGTCGGGAAACAGGATAGTAGGTGTATTTTTTACAGCAGCTGAAAAGCCCAGGCACCATATGATCTCAAGATGATCATGTTTAAAAGAAGGGTTTTACATTCTCCTTTGTCGTCTAGTGCTCAGTCTTGTTATTCTTGAACTTAACAGTACAGGGTTTAGGATTAGAGAAAAGGTAAAAAATATTACTGCTGAGACCCCAAAGGGCTGTGCATCATAGTAAGTTTTAAAAATTCATACTTGTAAAGTCTTTTTTTCTGGTATTGAAAAAATGTGAAGGTCCCTCCAGCGAACGCTGAATGAGTTAAAAGAGTATCAGAAGCAGCACGACCACTACCTGAGACAGCAGGAGATCCTAGAGAAGCACAAGCTAATTCAGGAGGAGCAAATCCTAAGAAATATTATCCACGAGACTCAGATGGCAAAAGAAGCACAGTTAGGTAAGTGGAGGCTCCGAGCAATTAAAGACAGATCAGGAAAGTTTGGCTAGCATGGCTCACTCTCATAATTCCTTAAAGGAATAGGAAGTTGCATTTATGACTTTGCTATATCCGAAGGTCAAGACTCCTGCGATTATACAAGCAGGCCTGGGTTGCTGGTGGGTTTGCCTTTTTATTCACATCCTGAAACAAAAACCAAGTGTTAGATTTTAGGAGTCTTGTATTTCTTCATCTTTATTCAGTTTCTGGGAGATCTTGTTAAAATGCAGATCCTGATTCGTGGTTCTGAGGGGGGGGCCTGAGATTCTGCCTCCTTAGAAAGCTTGCACATGTAAAAGTGGTATAAAAACTGCCCCGTGTCTAACAAGACCCTAAACTATCCAGACACGACCCAGACACTCGCAGGAATAGCACATACGTACTCTTTGGCTAACCTGGGCAAGAAGGCTAAACATCTTTGGGTTTTTTTCCCCACATACTGTAAAAAATAACCACCATTTTAGAAGTTTTTAAATTAGGGTTGTGTCTGGTGAGAACTCTTAACCTGGGTTAGTTTCAAGGAGCTGTGAAATCATTTTCAAAATTATATGGGGAGTTGTTTATGAACACGGTTTTTTTCTGGAAAAGTGATACACAGCTGTTATTAAAATCTTAGTATTCGTGACCCAGAAAGTAGAACCAGTAGTGACCCCTAAACGGGAATCTGAGTTGGCAGAGATAAGTGATTTGGTTATATCCGGAATGTTTCATTCAGACTAAGTCCCACAGGAGCAGATCGGGCAGGTTGACACCAGTGAGTAAATTCATAGAGTCCCTTATATATTCCACCCTCCACCCTTGAGAAACGCAGTGGTCTGACAAGCCTCTTAACCTTTGAACCTCAGCTGCGAACACTTTATGATCTGTTTGAGTACAAAGAGTATGTTCAGTCTTTAAGATGATTTACTGCCAGTCTATTCTCAAATGTAATTAGAGCTCTTACATATAAATTTGAAATAGAATTAGGAAGTATATAGGGCACATTCTCTCCAGAGACATAGCCAGAGTCCTTTCAAACTACATTATGAGTAGATTTTACAATCACAGAGTATAACTGGTACGAGTTACCTCAGTGATTATCTAGGGGAGCCCTTCTGTCTTACGGCTGGGGTCACTGGAGTTTCCTTGGGATGATTTGATTTAATGAACAAACTCCTCTGTACACATACCCTGGGAATGAGTATGGTGGTGGGCTCTTAGGTTCACAGAGTTGAACCGGAATGATTTGGACTAAGAAAGGCATATGGCATTGCTAACCATGCTCATCAGTTCTGTAATTCCTGTCCCATTTCAGGAAATCATCAAATATGCCGGCTGGTCAACCAGCAGCATAGCTTACATTGCCAGTGGGACCAGCCTGTGCGCTACCATCGAGGAGATATCTTTGAAAATGTGGACTATGTTCAGGTCTTTTACTTGATCTACTTATTAACTTTTGCATATCTGAAAATAATACAGGTTTTTTTCCTTGATTTCTTATATATATTATCCCTAAAATTTGTGTCATTTAAATCTTTTAAGACTTAAGTATCTGTTATATTTATGAAGTTAGATTTTGTTGTGAGTACTCAGTTACCACACAGATAACATTGTTTCCAAAGTATTTCTGTAAATGTAGTTATTTGATTCTTTTCTCCTTTCCCATGAGAACTAGAATTGAACTGTTATGACTATTTAATTCAAAATTTTTCTCTTTTCTCTGAATCTAAAATTTTAACATAAAATTTGAAAGAGAACTATCTCTTTCCTGAATTCATCAGAGTGGTTAGTTTGCCACAACCAAAAACATAAACAGAATTTATCATTATCTACAGAAAATGGTTATTGAGCATCATTGTTAGATGCATACCTCCTGCCACCTTTTGGTCTCTGTACAACACACACCACAGTGTACATCTACACACACATATAAATATATATGTGCATACACACACACTATACTAGCCTATCTGACTGGGAAGAGCTAATACATAAATATGATGATACTGAATAACATAAAATTGTTGCTGATGCTGAATAAGTGACGCAAGGAATGAGCAAACCAGAATTCCAGATCTCCTACAGAAGGATATTGAAACTAAAACAATAATGGGCCAGGGGTTTAGCTCAGTGGTTCTGGTGCCTGCCGTACAAACACAAGGTCCAACCAAGTTCAATCCCTGATACAAAAAAAAAAGAAGAAGAAGGACTAGGGACCAGTGGTACCGTGCCAACCTTGGACTCACATGGGCCTGAGTTCGATCCCCACTACTGCCAAAAAAAAAAAAATATTCATACTATCTTAGGTAAGACCTATCATTCCCTATCATAGATATAGAAATTTCCAGAGATAAGCACCTTAGGAAAGAAATCAAGAAACCATCTATAGGAGGATAAGTCACAAAATAGAGTCTTTTAAATCTAAAGAAGCACAGACTGCATTGGAAAGAGAAAGAAGCATAACAAGCCATTTAGGCAAGAAAGGAGAATTATGGACCAAATGCTTCCTCTGATTTTTGTAAAACAATTGCTAACACTATCCTGTTTGGGTTTTCCAGAGAAATAATAAAGGAAGGTCAGATTTTTAAAATCTGGGGCTGAAGCTCCCTAACTAATACCCAAGCCTTTTAAGGAAATACTTAAGAATGAAATTGATTTTTGGATCGTTTTTTTGTCATTGTTGTTTTAGTTTTTTGAGACAGGGTCTCGCTTTGTAGTTCAGGCTGGCTTTGAACTCACTCTGTAGCCCAGGCAAGCCTGGAACTCACAGCAGTCCTCCTGCCTCTGCCTCCTGAGTGCTGGGATTACAGGTGTGAGCCACATACCTGACACTGTGGCTTGTGGTAGTGGGGATCAAACTTGTGACTTGGCTCTTGGCAGGCAGACACGAACCTCAGAGCTAAATCCCCAGCCCTTTGCATGTTTTTATAGTCTCAGAACTGTTCTGTACCAGTGTAGCTTCTAATAATCTATATTCATAAAATTATCTTATAGTCCTAGAGCTCTGAATTCATCATGATTCTTTTTCTTATGCCTTTCTTAAGCTGTTCCGTCTCTGATCCTATTCTCTTTATCTATTGAGGTTTCAGAAATGCACAAGAACTCTAATGTTTTACAGCAAGTGTATCAGACATTGTTTGACCTTGGTTTAGAGGAAGGCTGTATGTGTTCCTAGTTTCACCCACCTCTAAAGCTTGCATTCGGAATCAGCGGACAAGAGACTGTAATCTCTAAATGACAGTTACATTACACCTTTAAGAATGCTTTCTTCCTTGCCTCAGTGGACAGCACACTAATTTTATAGAACAGTAATCCCTTTTGTCTAGGTGAGGGAGGGGCACAATGAAATCTGAAACAGTTAATCATTAAACCTAAAAAGGAATGAAGCATGGAAAGGAAGTGAAGGAACAGGAAGGTAATCCTACTGCTCTTCTCGTATGCAGTAAGTAGCACACTGACTGAAAATTGCTAACTATGCATTTTCCATGAGCGAACACTCTTGAGGCATTGTTTTTAAAATTAAAAGAGCTAGTTACTGTCAGGCATGGTGGCTCCCGCCTGTCATCCCAGCATTCGGGAGGCAGAGGCAGGAGGACTGCTGAGTTTGAGGCTTGCTTGGGCTACGTTGTGAGCTCAGGGCCATCCTGAACTACAAAGCGAGATCCTGTCTCAAAAAAAAAAGAGCTACTTACTTTATTGCTGACCTTCTGTTGTCTTACTAATTGTGAATATTCAACAGCTTTTTTAAAATTTGAGTTAAATCTTGGTTGTGACTCCTTTTCCATTCACAATTGGATTGAGCTTTTCTTTGCATTTTCTAGTTTGGTGAGGATTCATCAACCTCCAGTATGACATCTGTGAATTTTGACGTTCCAGCAAATCAGAGTGATATCAGTGATTCCATCAAGTCCTCCCCGGTAGCCCACTCTGTTCTCTGGGTCTGGGGCCGGGATTCTGATGCATATAGGGTAAGTTTGTAAAGGTTGAAGACTGAGTTTTCTCCAACAGACAGGACCTCATAAAGCAGCGGCCCTCGGATGAGGACTGCCCCATCACTGCTGCACTCAGTGCACCAAACATTTGTTAAACTTCTAGCAAATGGAGGGCATCTGTTCAGTTTGAGATGAGCAAGACACAGGCTCTGCCTTGAGTTCTTTCCAATCACGTGGGCCAAATAGAAACTCGGGTTCCAGTTCATAGCTGTGCGTGTCAGATGCCCACCTCTAATCCTAGCACCCAGGAGGATGAGCCAGTGGGATCGCAAGTGTGAGGATAGCCTGGGCTACATGACAAGACCCTGCCTGTACATGGCTTTGCTCTCTGAGTATAATTATCAACTAAACTTGATCTAAGAGTATACTTGCACATATTTAATCATCATTCTTTTACTGCACGTCCACTATGTGGCTGACTGGTGCTAGAAATGGGGAAGACAAGTTCGTTTTACTCTTGGAGCTAGAATTCTAATAGAACATGCAATGAACGTGTTGACAGACACACATATCTAGACTAGAAATTATATGTTGACTGATAGCAATACTGAGGTGTAAGAACAGAAGCCATGCTTTTTATTCATCATTAAAATTTTAGAACTTATTCTAAAAATTTAAACAGCCACTTAATTTAATTATAATGCAAATTCCTCAAAGTCTGATAGGTTGATGGGATATAATCTCAGTAGCCCCCTGGAACAGTTATTTACATTTAGAAAAATGAACATTTTTATAATTAAACAGTTGTTCATCTTGATGTTAGCAAAGTAAAATAATTTCTGTGCCTTTTTTTTTTGAGACAGGGTCTCGCTTTATAGTTCAGGCTGGCTCTGAGCTCACTATGTAGCCCAGGTAAGCCTCAAACTCAGCAATCCTCCTGCCTCTGCCTCCCGAGTGCTGGGATGACAGGAGTGAGCCACCACACCCAGCTCTATGCCAAGTTTGTACCCAAAATTGACTTAAATAAAAAGAAAATCTGTCCTTATAGCAGGTCCAGAGATGGGGTAAAATTTTATGTTCAGTTGACAGTCAACAGTATCATGGGTGACTCATTTCTTTGCTTTTCTTCTTCACTGTAACATACTAAGCATTGATTTCATCAGAAAAATTGTTTTCCTGATGGTCACAGGATGACAGCACAAGCAGCAACTTCAACAACATCCTTTTTGTCCGTATGTAACAGAAAAAACTAAGACTTGCTGTTCTTTCCCAGAAACCCCAAGCAAATCTGTGTCTCAGCGGCTCAACCAGCTTAGGTCTGCCCAACCCCCAACCCTCCCATGCAGAAGCAGGTGGAATGACTGGTTTAGACTTCTGTTCAGTTACCCCAGCAGACCCAGATTCTTGCAGCAGTTCCTTTAGCATGTGGAAATAGTCTAAAGAAGTCTAAAGAGCAGCTTTGTTTCTTTTGTAGGACAAACAACATATTCTGTGGCCTAAAAGAGCAGACTGTGCAGAGAGCTACCCTAGAGTCCCCGTTGGCAGGGAATTGCCAACGTATTTTCTGCCTCCGGAGAACAAAGGACTCAGGCAAGTGCTGATGGATTTGCCAAAGCACCTGACTCTGCATGGTTGTCATCTGGCGGTTCTTTGAGAGCTTCAGCCTTGGACTTGAAAGGTTAAGTCTTTATCTTGAACTCACCCAAACTTTGAAAATATGAATCTTGTTCCTTTTTCTTGTGCCAGGATCCACGAACTCAACAGTGATGATTATTCTTCAGAAGAAGAGGCCCAAACCCCTGACTGTTCCATATCTGACTTCAGAAAAAGCCACACCCTGTCCTACTTAGTCAAAGAATTAGAGGTCCGCATGGATCTGAAAGCCAAAATACCAGATGACCATGCACGAAAAGTAAGGCTCCCTGAGGCTGGTGTTTATTGCCGTCCATGCTGGGTGACTTCTGAAGCCGCTTTGATGGAACAAGAATTTGATAGAAGACAGTTTTAGAGCTTTATGTTTGTAAACCTCAAGGATAGAGTTAAAGAACTGAAATGACTGAGAAGTCAGTCGTGCTAATAAGCGAGTGCCAGGCAAGTGTTCCTCGGGACTGCTGTTCACATAGATTGAGCAGTCTCTGTTCCTGTAATCAGAGGGTGCCAGAGCAGGACAGCACAGAGCTCTGTCTGGTGGAGCCCATCACTCAGAGGCCATTCTGACCACCTCTGGTCCTCTGGAAGTTTGTACAAATGGAAAGTTTGAGGGTTCTGTTCCCCTGGCCTTACCAACCCTGCTTTGGCCACATGAGGTCTTGAGGAATATGTATCAATTTGATAACCACTCTGAAAAATGACAAATAAGTTCTGTTATGCTGTTATCTTTCATATTAGGTATGACTAAGGGTATATTATTAAAGAATGTTGATCTATAGGTACTTGTTGATCTACAAGGTACTATTACATAGCCTTTTCCTGAAAAACAGACCATCATGACCACCTTTTTTTTTTGTTTTTAGTGGTACCAAGGATCAAACTCAGGCCCTTGTGCTTCCAAAATAGGCATGACCATCTTTTTTAAAAATTTCAAAACTATAAGCACTTATGACATGTATGTGTGCGGTAAACATTTGCTGAGGCAGAAAGTATCATTTGCCAGCTACTGTTTTGTGAATTTGGAATACAGAAGTAAATAGACCATGATCTTCTGCATTAGAGTTGCTCATAGCTATCTAAATACTACAAGAACATTAAGTACATTAAAGGGAATTTGTTACTTTCAGTGAGGAAAAGTAGATTTTTATCACATTGAGTATTACTTAATGTCTTCTCAATAATTTCTTAGTCCAGGCAGTTTTTGACACTTAGATTGACTTTACTGGGGTAAGGTAAATTACCATGTACGTTTGTGAGTGTGTTTTTGTGGACGTGTATATATGTGTGTATGTGTGGTCTTTTTTTAGTTAAAACCAGTGTGTACATGTGAGCAGGTCAACAACTATTGTACGTCAATGAAATCATGTTCTTTATATTATACATATCTATTCAGAGTAACTGTTTCTAAGCTATTCTTGTCCAGGTAAAGACTACCAACCACAGAAATTCTTTTCAAATGTCTTCCCTTTTATTCTCAATTGAGTCAGTCTTCTTTTTGATGTTTTCAGATTTTGCTTTCCCGTATTAATAACTATACTATCCCAGAAGAAGAAATCGGGTCCTTCTTATTTCATGCTATTAACAAGGTGAGTCATTTACTTTGAACATCTAAAACTTACAGTTCTTAGTCATTGCAACTCACAGCTTAGAAGTGCTTATTAAAGATCCCATTCAAGTACTGTGTTTTTTCACTAACTGAAATGTTCGGCATTTCCAGCCCAATGCTCCTGTCTGGCTTATACTCAATGAGGCTGGACTCTATTGGAGAGCAGTAGGAAACAGCACTTTTGCTATTGCTTGCCTTCAGAGGGCACTGAACCTGGCTCCACTTCAATACCAGGACATTCCTCTCGTCAACTTGGCCAACCTTCTGATTCACTACGGCCTGCATCTTGATGCCACGAAGCTGCTGCTTCAGGCTTTGGCCGTCAATAGCTCTGAGGTAAGAATGGATGGATCAGAGTTTCTCATGCTATGGGGGTAAACTATTCTGTTTTTCTAGAAAGGATGTAAAAATGTCATTTTTTTATTTTCAGAGCAGAATTTGCATGTTTCAGGAGTGAACACAGAATATTTTTGTCTTATCCCCTTAAATTTTAATAAGTAAAATTTATAACTACAGTTACCTCTTGAAAGAAACTTGCATTTAAACAAGAATGATTCAGCTGTAAAAATACGCTGCCACTTTTTTATATCAGTTGGCCACACATGGTTCTCATTTTATCGTACTTATCACTGTGTGTTCACTGCTTAATATTGTCGATATTATTTTGCAACTTTAATTTTTAGATATACCATCCAAGCCAGAACACAGTTTCAAAGTTGTTTTTATAAGAAAAAATAGGTAGATTAATAATTATGCTTGAACCTCCCACATGAAGTCACTAGTTCTAATACCAAAGGTACCACTTTTCTTTTTTCCTGTAATTCAGGACGTCGAAATCAGGATGCATAACTGTCATCATATTAAGTTTAATGAAATACAATTATAATAAAAATAAATTAAATCTCATGTAATGCCTCGTGGTTTATATGTTTTTATTCTTAGAAACTTTTGCAAAGGTGCATGAATTGTTTAGGTTTGTTTAAGGTATTACAAAACAAAATGTAAGTGTGGTAACAAAAAATGTTGCCTGTTCAAGAGTTTCCTTTGAAACACATACATTTATAGGTGAATTTTAAGCAAAGTTTACAGTCCCTATACACAAACCCACAAACTTTATAATATCTGTTTAATTGGTCGACTTTCCACTAAGCCCATCAACTTCTTATCTAATGCTTATTATATGCCAGATGCTGGTGCAAGAGCAGAGAGCTTGGTGGCTCACGCCTGCATTCCCAGCACTTGGGAGGCAGAGGCAGGAGGATTGCTGAGTTCGAATCAAGGTTTGCCTGGGCTACATAGTGAGTTCGGGGCCAGCCTGAACTACAAAGAGAGATCCTATCTCAAAAAAAAAGAAAAAAATAGCCGGGCGTGGTGGCTCACGCCTGTAATCCCAGCACTCGGGAGGCAGAGACAGGATTGCTGAGTTCGAGGCTTGCCTGGGCTCCATAGTGAGCTCAGAGCCAGCCTGGACTACAAAGCGAGACCCTATCTCAAAAAAACAAAAAGAAAAAAAAAAAAAGAAATTTGTTTTGCCTTTTTATCTTAGCTTTTAAAAATTGCCCTTAAACTGTTCATTCTCAATTTTGATTTCTGTTGTACCTTCACAAGAACTTGAAAAAAAATTCTGTCGTGTTGTTTTTATAGCTTGATCTTGATTGTATCTATTAAATATATGCCAAATTTATGGTACACTAGGTATTATCTATCCCAGGAAAATTAATAGAATATACACATCAAAAGATATTCACAAGATAATTCCCAGTAGCTTTATTCATAATAGCCAGAAGCTAGAAGCAGCCCAAATGCCAGTCTTAGGAGAATAGATGAACAACGATTGCACCGTCATACAATGGAACATTACAGATCATTTGGGAAGAGTGAACCACCCTAAACACAGAAACATCAGGGGATTTTTGAGTGAAATCAGCTAGAGAAGGCGACCTGAGATCTGTGCATGTAAGAGAACTTACTGTGTAATTCTGTTTGTGTGAAATTCAGGAGCAGGCAAAGTTAATTTATGGTGATGGAATTCACTACTTAGCAACATTGGTTAGTTTTGGGGTGAGGTTAGGTTAACTGAGGAACATCCTAGTATACAAGAAACATTCCAAATGTTTTAAATTTTGAGCTGAGTAGCAGTTACTGTATGGGCATATATTCAAATTAAAAAATTAATTGTTTTCTTAAGACTAGGATATACTATACATTTTTATAACTGTCAGTAAAAAGGTAAAAAATTAAATATGTTACACAGTCACAATTGGCCACTGTAAATAAAACAGAACATCGACAGTAATCCTTATCAAGAAAACCCAGGTTTTGTAACTCACAGAAAATACTCCTTCATTAACATTTTGCTGATGTGTTGTTTGTCTGTTTTTTTCTTTTTTAGCCTCTGACCTTTCTGAGCCTGGGAAACGCTTACCTTGCTTTGAAGAATATCAGCGGGGCACTTGAAGCCTTCAGACAGGCTTTAAAATTAACGACCAAATGTCCAGAGTGTGAAAACAACCTGAAGCTGATCCGCTGTATGCAGTTTTACCCGTTTCTGTACAACATCAGCTCTTCCATTTGCAGTGGTAAGCAGCTCCTAACTACTGGCAAAATCGTGAGTTCAGCTAGAGTGTTCCTGGTCTGATCAGAACACAGAAAATAATTTTTTCAGCCTTTCCCAAGAATTTTAGATAGCGTACTTCTGGAAACAAAGGGGAAAAAAATACTACTTAGTATAGATACTTTAAAGTTTTGTGTCTTAATTTTTTCACAGAATCCTGGTTAAGAAAGTGTACTGTCTATCTGGTTGGATTGATAGATTGATTTTTATCTCTTCCAAAAAAATGTGTTTAATAATGACTACCATCCAGGGTGAGCACTAGTTTTTCTGCTCATGGAGCCCAAATATGTAATAAGAATTGAAGCACTTCTGCATACTCAGAAATGCAGCTCCTTTCTTTTCCGTAAGGTAATTCCGATTTGGACTTTCACTCCACCCTTCAACGAGTCCCCTGATGTGAGGAGGTGTCCTTTCTCCCCCTCCACTTCCCTCCCCTTGCCTCTCTCACAGACAAGGGTGCCTATGTGTAGTCTTTCAGCAGAGCTGGTGTCTAAGCCTTTTGCAAATTTGTCAGAACCACTAAGAGTCACATGATACCCGATTATTTGTTCAGTCTTCAGTATGAGAAAAAATTATGCATTTGACACCCTACACTGAACTACTTTACAAATAATGTGAATCTCCAGTATCTGTCCATTGCTAGCGAGGTATACAATAAAGGGTGTTCAGATTAGGTTGCAGTATTTACGCAGAGGTTCACCATTCCAGTTCCTTCCCTTTGGATATTTAACAGAAAACAAACCCTGACACCCTCTTGTTGATGTGACGGGACTGAAGGACACTGATATTTCATAGTAGAATTGGGACCAGAAATTGGTTTTCCAAACTGCCTTAGGATTTTAATGGACTGTTAATAAATAAATATAATGTAATGCTTGCATTTTTAAAGTATCTGAATCCAGTTATTTAGCAAAGAAACCAGAAATGTCTCAGCCGTAGAGTACAGAGCTCGGCTGTGGGTTACTGTGGAGCACACTGTGAATTAGATTCCTTGTGAGAATGCTCCAGGCCTGACATGGTGTTTAGCATGGCTGAGCTGTGAAGTGGCTGCTGCCAGAATCACACAGACTCGTGTTTGAGCCTCAGCTCTCCCATCACTTTCTGACCCCAGTGAAGTACATTAAAGACGAAGGAACCTATGTACTTGCTGGGGGGATTAAATAAGACCTCTATCAGATACTAGGTGTTGGATAAAAGTAACTTGTTAGAGGGCCGGAGGGTTAGCTCAGTGGTTCCGGCGCCTGCCTCGCAAGCGCAAGGACCTGAGTTCGATCCCCGGTGGTAACCACATATAATGCTGGGCGTGGAGACTCACGCCCACCAACAATCAACACTGCATACCACAGTGCCGGACGTGGTGGCTCACGCCTGTCATCCCAGCACTCGGGAGGCAGAGACAGGAGGATTGCTGAGTTCGCGGCGGCTTGCCTGGGCACCATAGTGAGCTCAGGGCCAGCCTGAACTACAAAGCGAGACCCTGTCTCAAAAAGCAAAAAAAAAAAAAAAAAAAAAAAAAAAAGTAACTTGTTAGAAATTCATAATAAGCACAAAGTACGCAGGGCTTTAATGAAAAAATTATCATTTGACTTAGTCCTAGAAAATATGTTCTTAAATGTCATAGGTCACCTGTGAACAGTCTCATAAAGAGGATTTCAATTTTCCAAGGAGTTTCTTACATTAATAGAAACTTGTTTACTATCTTCTCTGTCGCTTCTCTTAGAATTTCTGTCATCTAGGGAAAGGATAGCAGATGAGTATAGTGATCTTTTTTCAGTTTGAAAAATCCTTACCATCAGTTTTATATCTTTTAGTATTTCAATGTCTTGATTTTTTTTTGAGATTTGATACTGAGGATTCAATCCAGGATTTTGCAAATATGAGGCAAATATTGTCACTGAGCCCTCAGACCCTCAGATAAGATTTTCAAGACCAAAAAATAGTTAAGTACTCTGAGAAGACTTTTTAAAAATAATTTTTCAGACCACTGTTTTTACTCTTCCTCAGATTCCCCGTAAAGGTTCTCTGTATCCCCATAGCTGTGGGGTTGAAGCTGCTGGCACTTACCTGCTGACCTACAGCTGCAGTCCCTTTCAGGCTTGCTTCAAGGTGGCTCTTGTTAAGTTACTCGGGCTGCCCTCTGATTAGTGATCCTTCATCAGCCACCTAGTAGCAAGCCTGTGCCACTGCCCTGCATTATCCATGTTTAATAAATGCTTTCTAGCAAAAATTCTAGCAAAGGTACAGAACTGTTTATCTGACAGTTTTTCCAAACTTTCATTAAACTAGAAATCTTATTGGTTGCTTTTTGTTAAATGCTTACATTTTTAAAGCAACTTACTGTTCTTCTCTTTCCTACGTATACCATTTAACTCCTTAACTTCATAGGCAGCCTTTTTTTTTTTTGAGACAGGGTCTCACTATGTGGTTCAGGCTGGTTCACTGGGTAGCCCAGGATGGTCTTGGACTCCTGACAGACCTCCCTCAGCCTCCAAAGTGTTGATATTGCATACATGCACCACTATGCCCGGCCCTAGATAGCTTTACATTATCATCACAACTTTAAGGATATTTTGAAGCATTTAATAGATTGGCTTTTTAATTGTCACTCGATAATTGCTTTTTCTGGTGCTAGGGTTGAATCCAGGACTCTGCAAATGGTGTGCAAATACATTACTACTGAACAGCAACCCTGGCCCCACAAAATGTTGGTTAAGCATTTTATTTCAGTAATTTTGAAATAAATACTATTTTCCACATTGTTTTCTAAACTAGTTTAATTTCCTTCAGTATTATTTTTCCTTTATTCAAAAGCATAAGACCTGTGGTAGGTTGTCTTTATCAGACTTTGTATACTTGAGATGCTTTTTAGGCATGCCACAAGCAACTGTATTGATATTTATCAAATATAATTAAGGATCTCCGGGCATGGTGGCTCGTGCCTGTAATCCCAGCACTCGGGAGGCAGAGGCAGGAGGATTGCTGAGTTCAAGGCTTGCCTGGGCTACATAGTGAACTCAGGGCCAGCCTGAACTGCAAAGTGAAACCCTGTCTCGGAAAAAAAAAAAAAGAATATATATATATATATATATATATAATTAAGGATCAAGCCCAGGATTTCTGAGCTCTGGTCTTTGTTAGTTCACTGAGACTTATGGTTACTTAAAAATGTTAGCCTAGGTCTTTAGATATTATGAATAAGAGTTCTGTAGTGTCTAGGTTTTCTTAGAATTGGAAAGTGGAAGTTTTAATATATATTTGATAGCTTTTAAATTTAGAGGAAAAAAAATAAATTTCAAGTCATATACAGAAACCTTAAGATTTATTTTGAATGTACAGGTATATTAGCTTGTAGTCTCTTCATGGTGTTTCTATACTTAGGCGTCTGTTTATGTACACTGATCTTTTTTATAACTTGCTTCATTACTTCTTTTTGGTCTGTGTTCTTCACCCTAAATGTCTGCATATTTATGGCTTACACTTTAAGGGAATTTTATGTGGTGTTCAGATTTTGAAGAAAAACAAATCCTGCATTTTGCTGCCCTCCTGTGGACTATCCTGCATATGCTACCTGCTTAGAAACCTTTATTGTATTATTTTCTTCATAGAATTAGTGAAGATATCTGCTTACTTTTTAAGATAGTCCAGAGGACCCAGGTTGGCAGCATTGTTAATATATGGTCAGGGCAACCCCATTTAATTATGTAAACAATTTAACTTTTGGTTAATTTATTTCAGGTTTCAAAATCCTGAGGGGGGGGGGATACATCCTACAGCAAAGCCGAGTATAACTCTGTTTATATTCACTATCTAGATTTTATGCAATCTTTCTTTAAAAGGGCTATAGTTATTTGATTAGCAGATAATTCTTTGACATTAATCTATGGATGGAAGGGAGAATAAGAAATTTTTTTAAATTTATGACTCTAGAAGCAAAGGTATGATTTACTCTATTCACAGAGCTGAAATTAAAGTCTGAATCCTCTTCCTTCCAAGGCCAGTGCGGTTCCCATGCATTAATTCTTCCACTCCCCATGAGTCGTACACTCCCCACAGCCATGACTGAAAGAATCCATATTTGTAGATTCTTGGGACATTTTATGAAGGTGATCCAATCGCTTCACTTTTGTGTCATCCCTCAGCAGAGGTACCCACATCCCCATATGAAATGTGAGTCTAAATTAGATTGTGGGGCACAGCTATCATGAACCGTAAAAGTATACCTGAACTAATCTCTTTTACTCCAACATGGAGTAAAACATGGATGATCTTTTTTTAACCTTTCATCCCTAGATTCCTGTTAGTAGATTGCCTTTGATTTTACACAGAAAATCTGATGGCTCTACTTACAGTTTTAGCTCAACAGGCAGTTTTTCATTTGGATTCTCAGCATTTAGCATTTATGAATGAAATAATTACCTTTGTTTTTGGACTCAAGATAGAGGTAACAGATTCTCGTGACCAGTGGTATAACACTTAAGGCACCAAGAGATACCATATATAAATACTCCCTGGTTTAAATTTCTTTTTTTGTCAGGCATGTAAAAACATTTTCCTTGAGGGATGAGCCTGTTGGTAATTGCCTCAGATCTTTCCACAGTCATCCCATCCAGTCATTATGGATTATTAGCCTGGGCTAGGCATGGAGCTCAGTGGTACAGTACTTGCCTGGAGTGCACAAGACCATGACTTCTACCCACAGCACCACAAAAGGGAGACAGAGCTGGGTTGTGTGGTTGTTAATCTGGCCAAATACTTATTAACAAAAATGAAATTCAGTAGTGGACGTAATCCTTAAGCAACCGCATATTTATTTTTTCAATCAAAGAACACTAAGTATGGCGTACTTATTCCACTAACATTTACCTACTGTGTGCCAGATGTTATTCTAGGAATTGGGAACCAAACAAAGTGAAAAAATACCTCATCTCTTAGGGAGTTTTATGCTATTAAAAAGAAATGAAGAGTAAAGGATAAACATAAATTATTTAGCATGTTATAAAAAAACTGCTTTGAGGAAGAATGTCATCACGAGGAGTGTCATCAAGGAAGTTTCCATTGAGAAAGTGACATTGTAGCTAAGACCTCAAGGCAGTGAGAGGCTTTGCACCATGTAGACATGCAACGTAAGAGCATTCAGGCAGAGAAAAGTTACTGCAGAAGCTCCGATTAAGGAATAAACAGTGAGAAGCCTGGTGTGGTCACAGTGGAGAAGTAAGAGAGGAGGGTAGAAGTGAAAGGGGAGGATACAGCCATACCTGGCAGACCATTCTAATTTCTTGGGCTTTTATTCTAAGAGAAAGATGTATGATTGGGAAAATTTTGAGGAGAAGAGTGAAATGATCTAATTTACATCTTAACAGGACTCCTGTGTCTCTGCTAAGAATAGGTGTAGTGTGGCAAGGGAAGATATGAGAAGACCAGGGAGGACGCTATTGCAGAGGTGTCTGGGAGAGATGGTGCTGGCCCTGGCCAGTGGGCAGGAGAGGAGTGTGAGAAGGGATCGCCTGGACTGCAAGGGGACCCAGAAATGAAAGAGAGGTCAAGGAGGTTGGGTGTCTCCTCAGACGGGGGCCTGAGCAGCCGGGTAGACCATGGTGCTGATTCATGAGCAAGGGAACCCTGAGGAAGGAGCGGGTCGAGAGGATGGGACAGTACCATTGTTCACTTTTTTTTTTTTTTGAGACAGGGTCTCACTCTGTAGTTCAGGCTGGCTCTGAGCTCACTATGGAGCCCAGACAAGCCTCGAACTCAGCAATCTTCCTGTCTCTGCCTCCTGAGTGCTGGGATGACAGGCGTGAGCCACCACACCTGGCACTGTGGTATGCGGTATTGATTGTTGGTGGGCGTGAGTCTCCACACCCAGCATTGTATATGGTTACCGGGGATTGAACTCAGGACCTTGCGCTTGCAAGGCAGGCGCTGGAACCACTGAGCTAACCCTCCGGCCCCATTGTTCACTTTTGAAATACTTAATGTTCATTAACTAAAATAAGGTACAATTGTAACCTTCTGAGTTAAAAGCTTAGCACTTGAGATGTGGAGATGGTGCGTTCCAGTGTTGGGATTATAATGTCGAGTCTCTAAAAGAAAAGAAGTGTATTTTTCAAATCTTAAATTAAGCACAGTTCCTTCCTGTCCTCTGTGCATGTGGGGACATCCACTGAAGGGCATCGCTAATCATGTTTTATGGTCACATACCTGCTAATGGGGCTGGAAAGTTATAAGGACAGTGTGATTGTATACACCACTGGGCTGGGGGGGGGCGTACTGTGAGCAAGATGAGGTCTGTGTTGTCTGAGCTCACTGTTCATTGTGGAATGGGATCATTCCTGCGAGCTGTGCTGCTCAGCCTCCTGAAGGGAGCTGACTTGCACTCATACACATTTGCCTGGAGCAAATTAGGCAAGGTCATTGCGTGTTGTACTTTAAATCTTCACCTTTCCATCATCATTTGAGAGATACTTTATGAAGTGCTAAGTTTTGCCCTTGCATACAGCAGACATTTACATGAGTCTTTCCCATTCAAAAAGGTCCTCTTCAGGCAAAATACACACACGCACTATTCATTCTCCACTAGTAGAGTGGACTCTTAAGTATTTTTAAGTGACTTATATGTCAGAAAATCCTTCATATGTGCTGTGAGAGAACTGAAATGAATTCCCATTTTGAACTTCCCAGTTTGTTCTTAGTGAGCACCAAGTATTTAAGCCTTTTCACAAATTTGATCGTTAGATGAAAACCATAAATGTTAAAATTGTAAGTCCTGCAACCCATATGATAGGGTACAGAGTAGCCAGTAAGGCGTGTACCTCCATGTGACTTAATTTGGTGACATAAAGCAAGAGGAAATGGTATGATACCAGAAATTATTTTTCAGCATTTGTTTTTTGTGCATTGAGGTATGTATTTAGGTGTACATGTGTACCGTGCCTCTGAAGTGGGTTCTGTAGTCAGGGAAGTAGTTACTGAAACCCACAGTGCTCTGTTCAAAATGCTCTTTGATAGAAGGACTTGACTGAGCCTTTTAACCTTGGTTTCTGTATCGTCACTATACCAGTGAAAAAGACAATTTCTCACGCATGTTCTGTGTTCATACACCTCAGCGCTAGGAGATACTAGCAGACCCAAGACCTGATCAGGTGTAGAAGTAGGACCTCAGGTTCTCATTTAGCGATGCTGTTCTTACCATTCACTTAATCTGAGGAGTAAGAAAGGCTAAGTGGCCTTTGGGATTGTCTTAGATCTTGGTAACCTTGCTCTAGGAGAAGACAAGCCAGGGCAGGCATTTAGCTCAGTGGTACCACGTCTGCCATGCAAGTTCGATCCCTGATAGCAGAAAAAAGAAATAAAGACGAGTTTGATGTGCCCAGTAGATACTTCTGGCAGCTGGGCCCTCCATCACCATGTTTCCATTTGTATTGTGAGGGAAAGGACTAGAATGAATGTCTGGTGTTTTCTTACTGGAGTCCTTCTCTCGGCAGTAGCAGGTGACTGCTCTCAACTCGTAGCGGGACAAGGGAGGAGCAGATGTCAAATTTTTGTTGTTGTTTTAGTCTTTTGAGTTTCCCTTTGTAGTTCAGACTGGTCCTGAACTTACTGTGTAGCCCAGACCAGCCTCATACTTACGACAATCTTCCTGCCTCTGCATCCTGAGTGCTGGGATAACAGGTGAGTCACCACACCCAGCATTGTGATATGTGATGCCGAGGATCGAACTTGGGACCTTGTGCTTACAAGGCTGATGCTGGGACCACTGAGCTAAATCCCTGGCCTGCAAATGTCAAATATTAAAGCTGTGGATTCCTAGGAAATCTCAGCGTGCCCCATGTGTATGTAGAATTACTCGGAGTCAAGCACTGAAGCCGACTAGAGGTGCTGAATTGAAGCTCACTGACTGCATAAGACCTTTGTCTTGCAAAGTCAGTAGCAGTTGTAGCAAATCCTGGTGTATAACGATGCCCATATGAGCATTTTGTTTTCTGTACTACATACTTCCTCCATGTGTTTGCACGTGTCTCCTGCAGCTCTTCCCCAGACAGAGCTACCCACCCTTCAAGGCCCACTTCTACTCTATGCCTTGCCTGACTCCTAATTATAAGTAATATAACCGTCTCTTTCACATGCCTCTCCTTCAGTTCTTATGACTTACTGTGTATGATAGGGATTTATGGACATCACCAGCTGTCTAAGATTCTCCAAACTCCTTGAGAGCAGACACCAGACCTCTTCTCATCTTTATGCCTCAGCCTACCATGGACTCCATCCTCACCCTCCAATATATGGTACACAAAATTCACTTCAGTGGTGAGCAACTGGTAAAGTTTCAAGCCTGAACTATTCAGAATATTTAAGGAGTGAAAGTAATGAAGACCAATTAAGTTATGTAGCCCTACCTTTTGCACAGAGTGTAAGAACCCTCGTTCGATATGCATGTACCGATACAGAAATCTTTAGAGTGCACAGTTCGCACCGTAGAAAGGAGAAGAGAGAAGGCAGAGTCTTATCCATTATCCATTAACACAGCTAGTAGATATTCTCCCACTTCCAGGCTCCAGTTTTTTGTGAAAGTTACCCCCCCCCCAAAAAAAATCCCTTTTGATCCACATTCAGTATTAACATCTGTGGGTAAATCAGTAAACCTCAGGAAGTCTGTAGGGTTTCACTCCTCAGTATTGAAGAATATTTCCCTAGACCTAAGTGTACCAGAAATTTAAATTAAAAAATAAATAATAGTTATTGTACTTGATTTTCCTTTTTCCTATATAATTTCTCCCTGGAGATTTCTCTTACAGTACAGATCCATTGAATATTTAAATTCTCTGTTTTTGAGACGTAATCTGAGCTCACACACTGTAGAGGAAGTCCCACCGCCGAGAACTTGGACCCCCTTGCCGAAGCGGCACCTGTCTCAGCTCACAGCGACACCGCTTCCTGCGCTGTGGTTACCTAAGGAGAAACCCCCACGGCAAGAGACAGAGGCCAGACTTACAGCCCGCTCTCCCTTTGCTGCCCTGAGAGCGGCCAAGGGAGTTCAGTCCCGCAGAAGCGAGCGCAGCCCCGAGCCCTCGGACAAAGCAGGTTCCCTTTGTGTGTCCAAATCGAGTGTTCCCGGGGATGGACTTGAGCTCCAGAGTAAGTCGTGAGAGGGAGGCGCGCAGACGTGCATTTGGGATCTTGTGCTTTTCTTTCTTCCTTTTGATTCCACTTCCCGCTCTTTGCTGACTCCTTCACAGGACGGAATGCTGGTATTAGCCTGTGGTTGCCAATTTCAAGTCTCTAATGGGATCTCTTTTCTCTGTGCCTTACACATTTTTTTTTCTTTTGTGAGACAGGGTCTCACTTTGTAGTTGAAACTGGCCCTGAGCTCACTGTGTAGCTCAGGCAAGCCTCAAACTCAGCAATCCTCCTGCCTCTGCCTCCCGAGTGCTGGGATGATAGGGGTGAGCCACCATCCCCAGCACTGTGGTGTGCGTTACTGATTGCCAGTGGGCATGAGTCTCCACACCTGGTATTGTTGTATGTGGTTACTAAGGATCAAACCAGGGGCCTTCAGCGTGGTAGGCAGGTCCCGGAACCACTGAGCTAAATCTCTGGCCCGCCATTACGCTTTCAAAGTCTGTCAGCACCTACACATAACTAGACAGTCCTGCAGAGAGTTCCATTCGGCAGTAATTGCTGAATAAGAAGGTATCTAAGAGCCGGTCCTCTGTTGAAGTCACTGCTTTTGTCTTCCCCCAGCAGAGGGGAGAACACAGGGCAGACCAGGGGAGTTGTCCTCATTTGTCTCTAGGTACAGTCATCAGCAACCAAGGTTTCACCCAAAAATGAATTCTGGATTTTTATTTTAGCAGTGATTTCATTCATGGTGTCTCCTAAGAATCCTCTTATCATAGGACAGTACTCTGAATTTACTCTGAATTTTGCATAAAGACACAAAGAAATTGATTTGCCTAGGTTCACGTGCTAGTTTTAACTAAGGGAGAATTCGAATTCAAACCCTGGAATGTTCTTCTAATGGAAGATCTGCTGACCTCTCACTGGCCTTGGAGATACAAATCAAAAGCGTATTGTTCCCAGAAATGTTTGTTTCTTCCTCTAGCATTTTACATGGGAGTATCAAAGCCCCATGGGTCACCCCAGTAAAAGCTTCCTGATACTATTTTAAAGTCATTTTGAATAATAGTGTAAACAACTACAAGACTTTTATCACTTCATTTATTTTATTACCTTTTGTAAAAGATAGATATTTTACTAGAGAAGTAAATACCATAAAGTAATACTGTGGAGAAACAAATTATGTTAAAATGAAACATTTACAACATGTTTCTAGGTACCTGTTTACAAAACAAAATTCAGTTTTATAACTGCATAATTTTTTAGTGCAATTGACCAGAAAAGTAAAGACAAATACTACCAAAGGTGATTCCTGTCTGTTAAAAGAATGATGGTTATCTGTGCTTTTCTCAGGTACCTTATATTTAGCTGAACGTTTCAGAAGGTTTCCTTTTAAGGTAGCTTTTCTGGAAATGGAGGCAGTAGAGTCTGACCGAAGTCTGTTCAAGCAGGGTTAGTGGGATACCTTTAGAATATTCCACTGATCTGTCTGCGACCACACGACCTCAGTACGCACCATGTTGTCTGATCTCAGACACTAAACAGAGTCAGGCCTGGTTAGTACTTGGATGAGAGAATATGCCACTGTTTGCAAAGAGACTGCTTTTGAAACATTTGTAAACTTTGCCTTCAGATCAAATTCTCCCTCTGTTTACAAATCAGTCTTATTGAGAAAAGAAAGTATGTTCAAGGAAGGGAGGTTTTGAGGGCCAGATTGAGGTGAGACTAAGGCTGGGGGTTGTGAGACCACACAGCGAAGTGTACACCTGTAGTTGATTTTTCCCTTTGTGGGACTATGAATTCACACTCTTAAATGTCTTTCGGGGAGTACAGAATAGGCTGTTAAGCTAATTTCTTATTCTAGATTTCTTAGGTTTTTAATACACTGAGCAGGTTAATTTGAATGAATTGCTGTTTTCTTCTGAACAACTAGTAGAAGTGAACTCTCTACTGCCTCTAGCAATGTGTGTGTGTGCGTGTGTGTGTGTGAAATCAGACAACTACCCGAATGCTCCTTTTTTCCCTTTGAGATGGAGTCTCATCCAGATGCTCAGACTGGCCTCCTATGTGGCAATCTCGCCTCATTCCCTCAGTGGCTGGTCCTAATCACTGCCAGCTGATCGTGCTGGACATGCTGACATGGCTATAGCTAGTAGGCCTGGTTAAAAGATGACACTGGGGCCTGGAGGGTTAGCTCAGTGGTTCCGGCGCCTGCCTCGCAAGTGCAAGGTCCTGAGTTCGATCCCAGGTAACCACATATAATGCTGGGCGTAGAGACACGCCCACCAACAATCAACACCGCATACCACAGTGCCGGACGTGGTGGCTCACACCTGTAATCCCAGCACTCGGGAGGGCAGAGACAAGAGGATTGCTGAGTTCGCGGCGGCTTACCTGGGCACCATAGTGAGCACAGGGCCAGCCTGAACTACAAAGCGAGACCCTGTCTCAAAAGCAAAAAAAAAAAAAAAGATGACACTGGGACAACTTCTTAGTCTGCTGCATCTTTTCATGGAGACAACACTGATAACAATAGCTTACCTTGTGCTAGACAGTGGTCCAGTTCCCCACACTTAATTCTCAACAGCCTAATGAGGAGGTTCTATGATTAAACTCAATAAGGAATCTGATAGACAAAGAGATTAAAAGCAATGAATCCTGCTTTACAGAACTAGAAAGTATTAAAAAACAGGATTTGAACTCACACTGTCCTTTCTTAGTCTGTGCTCTTAATCACTGTGCTCTAATGCTGAAAGCTCTAGGTGATCTTCTTCTACATTAGCTTTACTTGCTAGGCTCTTGAAAAGTTTGATATTGCTTAGTTCACTTATAGCATTTCTTTTTGTTGTTTTGTTTTGTTTGGCTTTTTCTTTTTTAGACATCATTATTTGCTATGTAGCTCAGACTGGCCTTTAACTCACTATGTAACACAGGCTAGCCTCAAACTCAACAGTGATCCTCCTGCCTCAGCTTCCAAAGTGCTTAGATTACAGGTATGTACCACCAGGCCTAGCAGCATTTCTTTATTTTTATTTTATTTTATATATTTTTTAGACAGGGTCTGGCTTTGTAGTTCAGGCTGGCCCCGAGCTTACTAGGTAGCCCAGGCAAACCTTGAACTCAGCAATCTTCCTGCCTCTGCCTCCCGAGTGCGGGGATGACAGGTATGAGCCACCACTTGGAGCCCAACCTGGGATCTGTTTACCCATTTATGCAATTCGAAAGGTAGATGGTAACTCTTCTAGCAACTTTGTAAACAGAATCAATATGAGAACAAAGGTGATTTCCCTAACCTTAGAAATGATAGAAGTTCCTAAGAAGTAGTTTACTCTGAAAAACTGTCTCACCGTGGGATAAACTGCACCTTTATCCCTCAGGAGTTTATATCTTGACAAGGCCTTTTAAATATTTTTCTTTCCTAGAACACCCCTGTAGGATAGGTCCACACTAACAGCTCTGTTTATAGAGGAGATGCTCCAAGCACAGGAAAAGTTACTGATGTGTACAACCTTATAGCAATTGCAGAATTGGAAATACTATTCTTTACACTTTATAGTTAGTTGGTAAGTTACATTGTAGTCTCTTGCTTCTAAGAAAAATCACACCGCCAACACTTCAATTAGTTGTTAAATGCATGGCCAACAAGTATAAAACATGATGCATAGAAAGAAACTTTTCTGTTTTCACTTGGGACCTTATTATGTGAAACATTTCATTTAAATCTTACAGTTCCTTTTCTAAAAATAAAACAAAAACATACTCTGAGTCATGCAACCTACTTGCCCTTGCACCAGCAGAAGTCAGGAAAAATAGGACTTGTTACTTTCCAGGTGTGTTCATGTTTCCTTCTTCAACATTTTTTTTGCTTTTTATATGCCCACATCTCCTTCGCCTTTACCAGGAAGTAATATTTTCCCATGCGTGCAATTTTGTTCCCATTTGAGCTGAAATGAACCTATACCGTGGTCCGGAGAACACTTAACTCATTCTGAATGGCTCTTCCCCATTAGACAATCAGAAAAAGTAATTTAAAAATCAGGCAGTTGGACTTTCTATTATTAGCCTAGAACTGATGCACAAATAACATCAGCACTCTCCACCAGGCTATTTTTAATTGTTAGAGTAAGAAAGTTAATATTAAGAGTTCTTAAACTGAACACGTTTGGCTTTTTATTTGATCATTTAATATTGCCTCCTTGCAAGGAAACACCCTAACATAAACCTCTTATTCTTCCTTTTGCTCCTCTAATTCTCCGGCTTTAGGCTCTTTTCTTCTCTCCATGAGGATACGTTGGCCCCAGTTTCGTGAGCTACAGGGCAGGATGTTCTTCGAATGCACAGGGCTTGCTTCAGGGAGTGTCTGGGTTTAATTTTAGAGTCAGGGTTTTATGCACACCGTATCTTATAAATTACCTAGAAGTCTTTTTGTACTGCATACATTTAAAAAGGTGAGACCAATTTAAGTTTTTACATTAGTAAAAGGACGAGAGTGAAACAGAAAAGACGCAAAGATTGTGGGGGGGATGATTTTAGGAAACTCAGAATCTCAGTAGGTTACTCTGTTACAGGCTTGTCCTCTGCTTTAGTAACATTAAATTTTACACAGTACGCCTCAAGGTGAGAAATGCTTTCATCAGCATCACTGTCATCATCATTGTTCTCGCTTTTAATAGTCAGGCTTATTTATATCCCAATTAAGAATTGTCTCTGAGGAGTGTGATGTTCTTCGTAGTAAATTATAGTCAATTGGGCGTACAGAGTTGTTTGCGGTCATGACTCTGTTTTAATGTTCTTATGCTTAGTTCCTCATCCTTAACTGCACATCAGAGGGCGAAAACGGAAACGGAGGCAAATCAGCATTCTCTGGCCTTGTACAAGCAAATCCAGAGAGAGAAAACAGCCACCGCTGCTCACGCCCCTTTCCCAGCACCCCTCCATGGACACATGCACAGCCCCAGCCTCGTCTCTGTCAAATAACACTAATGAGAATCCTGTCAAGTGCAGCTCCGCCCACTTGATTATTCTTCCTGGCACCCGCCTCTGCCTTCTCTTGCCCCGCAGTCCGGGGCAGCACTCTAGTGAAAAGCCAGCAAGCTTTGTATTAAGACAGACCTGGTTCAGATTCCACGTCTGCCCTTTATGTACTGTTCAACTGTAAGCAAATTGCTGAAATTTCCTGGTACTCCATGTCCTTATATACAAAATGAGGATTAATAATACTTCACAAGGTTTTTATGGCAAATAAGTAGAAGGAAAAAAATAAGCACTTAATAAATATTGGCTCTCTTTTTTGCAGTTTCCCCTTTCATAGGCTTACATGTTCTGCAAAACTCAGGTTCTACAGCTGGTCTCTCAAGCACTTATTTGGCACAGCGTGCTGCTGCCATATTACATATTTTGTATTTAAGGTCTTTTAAGTTGGTTTTAAGTTTCTTGAAGAAAAGATTTCTCGGTTTCTGATGGAGGTTTGTTGTGGGTAGTTGCTTCAGACGTGTGTGAGTGCAGAACTGGAAAATACAAAGCAAATGCCTGAGCACGGGGTCCCTTTACTCACTGTGGAAAAGGTGTTGAGTCCAATGCATATTGGGGGTTTTTTGCACAATACAGGATATAGCTTGAGAAAGCCTTTCTTAAATTATGAAACCTAAAAGGAGGCCATCAAAGCCAGAAAAAGACTCTGTAATTATCTTTTACTACAGAAAGAGCTTGGTTAGGTACACATCTCTTTGAGACAACATCCTTAAAGAACATATTAAACTTATAGAACATCTTTGAATGTCCTGGTAAAGGAGAAGTGTTACTTACACACTCTTGACCAAGTAATTGACCTCTGGCGGGAAGTTTGTGACCTCCCATCAACTAAGCATCTGGAGTGACCGAATAGGATGTAAAGGAGGAGAAAGCCAGCACAGCTGGAGCAAACCAGTGACAACAGAGAGCCGTGGCATAGCCGTCTCCCTGGCACATCGGATATAGTATTCCGGTGTGCCCTAACCCAGATGACCCTCGAAGGACCTAAATATTGGCTTTGTCCATACACACCCTCTGAGGACCAAAATCCTTGACTCATAATCAGTGTAAAAATACAGCACAGTGAAACAACTCTGTGTAACTGATGTGCACTGCTTTTTTTTTTTTTTTTGAGACGGTCT
>PVIC010020709.1:0-29269 GCA_004025085.1 Thryonomys swinderianus
GTCTGTATATAAGAGAGTGGGGAGTGGCCGAGAGGGCAGGAAATGGGAAATACAAGAATCAAGATATATACATGTACAAATTCTCAATGAAGAAAGTGATCATAATATCATCTTAAAATGTACTAACAAATTCAATTTATTAAACAAAACTTTGTTCTCTATAAAGTAAGCATATTTTTTTCAATATGTAAATACTTAAAATATATCAACATGTATTATATTATAAAAATTGTCAATGATTTGAATATTATGGATCCACTAAAAGTGTTAGGAATTGAAAATAAAAATCCAGAATAAACATCAGCTAATTGGAAATATGTTTAAAATTGTTTTTGGCAGATACTGGCTCTTTCCCTGGTTGCTTGGCCCCTTTTAAAAAGTAACAGAAATTTTAGTTGGGTACATGATCAACCCATGAAAAATTGCCAAGATTCCTTGATTCTATATGTGCCCGAGATGACTAAATTCTAGTTAACAGGACGTGGATGCCAGTCATATTTGCAATGTACATATCAATATATGACACTCCTGTGACCACCAAACATGCAATGGAATATTTTCATGTTCCTAAAAAGTTCTCTCCTGTTCCTCCTAGCCCACAACCCCAACCCAGAGATAATTACATTACGATTTCTATTATCATAGTTTAGTTTTGCCTGGTACTGAGTTGAATAAGAATTTTTATGTTTCTTTTTGACAATCACATATAGCTATATATACTGGTTATCTATTCTTTTTTATTTTTGAGTAGCAGTCTACTGTTTGATTTTAACATATCTCATCCTTCCATTCTCCACTTGATGAATATTTTGAGTTCATTTCTAACCTAAATGAAGCTGATATGAGCATAGCAATACCTGTGTGCCTATATTTCTCTTAGGAATAACATTACTTGGCCATAGGTTAGATGAATGTTTAACTTGATGGGAATCTGGCGAATGTCTCTCCCATGTGACCTTCCCATCACTCACTCCGACCGGCACAGTGTGTTCTACATTCTTACCAGCACTTAATGTGGCTAGCCTTTTGATTTTGGCCACTCCGCTGGTATAAAATGGCATCTCAAAGTGTTTCAGTTTTCATTTTACCTGATAATGATTCTGAGCACATTTTTTTTGCTTATTTTCTATCCAAACATCTTGTTTTGTGATGTGACTGAGCAAGTTTTTTGCCCTTTTCATTGCACTTTTTTTTGATTTTTAAAAATTTGAATCTTTATTGGTAATCTATACACATCGTGATCACACATAATATTGAGAATTTGTATCAATATATAACACAATATAACTCTTATTTTTCCCATTTCCCCACCCACCCTACAACCCCCTGCCCCTATATACATAAGCTTTGTTTCCTTTTTTTAAAATTACCATTGGTTTCTAGGAGTTAAAAATATGTATAACTGTTGAGCATAACTTTTGTTAAGTATAAATATTATAAATATTTTGCCTTAGCTGTGACTTGTTAGTTGCTTCATTAATGGAGGTTTTTCAATGGGAAGTATAAATTTTGATTGTTTGTTGTACTGGGGTTTTATTCTTTTATAGTTAATCATATTTATATGTTCCCTAAATAACTCATTACCCAGCCCAAGGTCACACAGATATTCTCTTTTCTTGTAGAATCTTTAAAAGTTTAGTCTTAAATTTAGGTCTTTGATACTTTGAGTTAATTTTTCTGTATGGTTTGTGGAATGGATAAAAATTAAATTTGAGGGCCGGAGATTTAGCTCAGTGGTTCCAGCACCTGCTTCGCAAGACCAAGGTCCTGAGTTCGATCCCCAGTAACCACATACAATGCTGGGCGTGGTGACTGACACCCACCAACAATCAATACCACATACCACAGTGCCGGGCGTGGTGGCTCATGCCTGTCATCCCAGCACTTGGGAGGCAGAGGCAGGAGGATTGCTGAGTTTGAGGCTTGCCTGGGCTACATAATGAGCTCAGGGCCAGTCTGAACTACAAAGCGAGACTCTGTCTCAAAAAAAAAAAAAAAAATTGAGAGGATATATAGTTGTCTAGTGTCATATATTACAATTTGAACTCTATTGATGTCTGTCAAAACTTAAGGTATTTGTGTGTGTTTACTTCTGTACTGTATTCTATCCCATTGCACTTTCTACTCGTGCAGCAGAGGCCACATCGCCTGTTCACAGCACATTTGCAAATCTTCCAGCATTATGTTTCTTAAAGTTTTTCTCAGTTATCTCACATCAACTGTAGTTCTATACAAACTTTATGCTCAACTTTCCCATCTCTCCTTATATCCTGCTGAGATTCTAAGTGGGATTATATTGAGTTTATAGAATAATATGAGAACTGACAAATTACTAGTACTGTCTTCTTTTTTCCTTTGTTTTCTGAAACAGGGTTTTGCTGTGTAGTTCATGTCAGCCTTAAACTTTTTCTGCAGCTCAGGCTGGCTTTGAACTTACCAGGATCTACCTACCTCAGCCTGCTGAGTGCTGGGATTACAGGCATGTGCCCCTATACCCAGAAAATCTTCCTATCTGTAAACATAATGATTTCTCTGTTTATCTAGTTCTTTTTTGATTTAATTTAGTAATGTTTTGTGCTTTGCAGTTAAAAGATCATCCATAATTATTATATTTTTGGATGCTTTTCAAATAAACTTTTTTCAAAGTATTTTCCAATTGTTCTACACATTCTCAGGAATACTTTTTTTGTTTGTTAAACTTATACTCAACAGCTTTTTAAAATTAGCATAGCATTTCTCGTTATTTGTTTTGAATACTTTGGAATTTCTACGGACATAATCATGTCTCAATAGAGTATTACTTCTTCCTTTCCCAAGTTTAGAATTTTTCTCTTCTTACCTTATTTTACTACATACCATCACCTATCTAATAATGAGCAGAAAAAAATAAAATTGAATGTTTTTTTTTTGAGACAGGGTCTTGCTTTGTCATTCAGGTTGGCCCTGAGCTCACTATGTAGCCCTCACAAACCTCAAACTCAGCAGTCCTCCTCCCTCTGCCTCCCAAATGCTGGGATTATAGGCGTGAGCCATGATGCTGGGCCCTGTGGTACGTGGTACTGATTGCTGGTGGGTGTGAGTTACCACTCCCAGGACTGTTGTATGTTGTTACTGGGGATTGAACCAGGGACCTTGTGTTTGCTAGGCAGATGCTGGAACCACTGAGCTAAATTTCTGGCCTAAAATTGAATATTTATGTTAAATTTGCTATTAATAGTACAGTAGTAAAAGATACTCTTCTCAGATTGAGGAAATTCCTTCTTCTACCTAATATGTTGAGAGTATTTCTTTAAAGTAAAAAGTTTCAAATTTTATGAAATCATTTTTATGTATCTAAAGATTTAACGGTCTATTTTTCTGATTCTATAAATGTGATGAATTGAGTTGACTTTTAAATGTTAAGTCAACTTTGCAATCCTTGAATAATTGAACTGACTTATGATATGTTATTTAAATGTGTGCTGTTTTCAATTTATTTCTGTGTAGATTACTTATCAATGAAAAACAGCACTAGCCATTCTAAAATAAGTTACTTTTCTATCAAATTATGACAGTACAG
The DNA here is from genome assembly GCA_004025085.1 of Thryonomys swinderianus. NCBI lineage: Eukaryota > Metazoa > Chordata > Mammalia > Rodentia > Thryonomyidae > Thryonomys > Thryonomys swinderianus. Next base: position 3,560 of record PVIC010020709.1, read on the forward strand.
TTTGGCAAGCTGTCATCTACATCCCCTCTACCAACTCCAAACATTTATTTAGAGATTTTTAATCCTATGTCATAAGGATATTGATCTATAATTTTTCTTACTTCTAATGACCTTGCCATATTTTGGTGTCAGGGTGATATGAGCCAAACAGAATAAGTAAGTATGCATTTCAAACACTTGTACAGAACTGGTATTATTTCTTAAACGTGTGACAGAGTTTTTTTTAAAAAAAGTGTCTTTGTTTTGCTTTGGCTTAAGTGTTTTTTGAAAATTCTTAATGAAAGATATTACCTCATATTTCTCCCTCTGATTTTTTTAAGGTTTATTTTCTTTCTGTTTTAATCTTTTTCTGTTGATCTGTCTGAGTTCTCTGATTCTCTTTTGCTATCTTTCTAGCCAACTGTTAAACTATCCACTGAATGTCTAATTATAAATACTTTATTATTTGTTTATTTCTAACTGACAAAAGGCATATAAAGTTATGGTACACAACATAAGATTTTGAAATATGTACATATTGTCGAATGGCTAAATCAAGCTAATTAACATATACAACACTTAAAATATTTTAGAATGCCTATTTTATTGTGAATAGTTCTTCCATTCTACTATTGAAATTTCCATCTCTTCATTCAGTAGGTCTATCATTTGCTCAAAAACATTTTTAATATTTCTACTAGTAACTTCCTAGTAATCTTGGGCCATCTGTAGTTTTCGTTTGATTTACTGTTTTTCCTTTGAATGAAATCTTGTTTTTCCTCCTCTCTCCATGAATTGTAACTTTTTATTGTGTTTATGTAGTAGTACTTTCTTCCAGAAGGCACACAGGCTTTCTCCTTATATGGCAGCCAGTATGGGGTAGGGAAGCTTTTGCTTTGATTCAATGAAGAATTTAACAGGATTGGGGCTGATCTGCAGCTTTAGTTGGTTTTAGGATGTATTTGTTTTCAAGTTTCTTAAGGGTGAAACATTATCTAAGTATGTAACAGATCCTTCCTGCTAGTGGACTTTGGGTTCTTTATTTGCTTTCTAGTTTTGCCTCTAGCTTTCCAGAACTTTTGCCAAACACTGAGCAAAACTCCAATTGGGAAATTGTTTTTTAAAAAAATTTTTATGAGTACATGTCTGTAGTACATAATGATCACATTCCCTGTGGGTAGTTGGTACATATACATAATACATCTTAATTTTTTAAAAACCATTTTCACTCCCCTTCATCTGCCCCTCTATCTCTGATTCCCTTCCCAAGTGGGAAATTGTTGACAGTACTATTGCTACATGTGGGGTTCTTAAGATCCTATTCCGTTATCCAAGCTCACATGGCTGCTAAATATTTAACTTTTCTTTTTACTCCAGCAGATTCTTCTGCCTAAGTTCACCAAGTGTTTCCAGGAGGAAAGCAGTCCCTGGCCTCTGCTCCCTCAGGAAGGGCTGGCTGTCTATAGAAGTCTTTAGATTTTTTGCATTTGTAGCTCTTTGATATGTGGGAGTTTTCAGTTTGTCCATTTTTTTTCTTACTCTCCTGATCACACCATTGGTTTGTAACAAACTTCTGCATCTGAGTCTGAAATACAGCTGCAGTAAAATCATAAAATTTAAGAATCCTAAGGAGCCATTGATAGGACAGAATTTTAGGATATATTATAACTGCACATTGTGCTATTCATAGAAAAAGTAGATCAGTGTAGTTTAGTAAAACAGACCAAAAAGTCAAGAAGCAAAGTGTTGCTTTATGATAAGAATGGTTTCTCTAAAAATTTTTAGGATAATGTGTTTTGTACTCTATGGATAACAACAAATAAAATTAGAGAGTATCTTATGCAATAGTCCAAAAAAAGATTGAAAGGACTTAACTTGAAAAATGAAACTATAAGAATAATTTTTTACAAAATAGAAACAGATTCTCCTTACAGCATTAGTAATAGTTCTAAGCATAACATTAAAGAAAAAATAATAAAGGAGAATAAAAATTATTCTTTCTGTCTCTAAAATTATAATAAGCACACTTTAAAATTTAACTCCCAAACATGCAAAATGCATGTACACAGTAAATTATGCACAAATATGATTGCTTTTAGTATACAAAGATCTCTTAGGAATAAAAAATGAAAATGCCATAATTAATAACTCATAAGAACATACAAATGGCTTAAAATACATAAAATATCTACAATATTGGCCATCAAAGAGCCTTCTTAGATTAGTTTTGTTTTTCTCTGCCTCCTGTATCGGAGGAGAAATCCCTTAATACTCTAATAGAATCTTTTAAAAATATTGTATATGTATGATAATACTACATAATGTTTTGATGTTCATTGTGAGATGGTTACTACAGTCAAACCAATGAAGTGCCTATCATCTCACACAGTTACATTTATTTGTCCATATGGTAAGAGCACTGAAAATCTACTCTTTTAAGAAATTTACAGTACACATATAATATTATTAGTGTGATTCTCATTCTGATTTAGTTCCTTTGATTTATTCATCCTATATGGCTGTAACTCTGTACACTTTCATATCCATGTAGCAAGTACATTTTAACTGCACACAAAACTACATTTTTGTCTCTCCTGTATTTGATGTTTTTTTGTTTGTTTTTTGAGACAGGGTCTCGCTTTGTAGTTCAGACTGGCCCTGAGCTCACTATATAGCCCAGGCAAGCCTCGAACTCAGCAATCCTCCTGCCTCTGCCTTCCAAGTGCTGGGATGACAGGTGTGAGCCACCACACCTGGCATTGTGGTATGTGGTATTGATTGCTGGTGGGTGTGAGTCACCACACTTGGCATTATTGTATATGGTTACCAGGGATTGAACCAGGAACCTTGCACTTGCCAGGCAGGCTCTGAAACCACTGAGCTAAATCTTTGGCCCTCTTATTTATTTTTATATTTTAGCTTTTCTTTTTTTAAATTGAATTCTTTATTGGTACATTTTATATACAGCTCACAATCACACTCAACATTGGGGAATTTGTACCAGTATATGACATGAGTTAATTCTCACTTTTACCCATATCCCTACCCACCCCATACCCCCTCCCTCTATATATATATGCTTTCTTTTTCTTTTCAAATCATATTTACTCTTCCCCCTCACTACAGAGTCTCACTATGTAGCTCAGGATGGCCTTGAACTTGCAGCAACCCTCCTGCCTCAGCCTCCTGAGTGATTACCTATTATTTCTTTTAATAAACATCCATGCTTTTCTTTTTATAAGTATATAATGCATATACTGGTTAGTTTCATGATATTCTATAATCCTGTAGCCTTTCTTCACCCTACATTTTTTTCCTCTGACCTGATAATCTCAGAAGACTTCAAATTCATAGACGTTTTTTCTGCTTGGTTGTTTCTGCCATTGAAGCTTTTTATTATGTTCTTCATTCATTGTAATATTCTGTTCCAGGATTTGTTTGGTTACTTTTAAAATTATATTTAATTTGTTTTGTTTTTGAAACAAGGTCTTTCTTTGTAGTACAGGCTGGCCTCAAACTCATGGCAATCCTCTTGCCTCAGCCTCCTGAGTGATGATGTCTATTTTTTTATTGGTTTTCTAGGTTTGTTTGTGCATTGTTTTCCCAACTTCACTGAGTTGCTTTTGTTTTCTTGGACTTTACTGAGCTTCCATAAAAAGAATTATTGTGAATTATTTTTCAAGCAATTCATAGATCCTTTTTACTTTGGAGTCAGTTATTTGAGGATTATTGTATGACATTTGGAAAAGTAGGCTAGAAGAAGCACAGAACACTGTAAGCAGAGCTTAATCTGATGCTGATATGAACTCAGAAGGGCAGGAGGCTGATAGAAAAGCAGACGGTAAAGGCTTACTTCATGAGATGTCAGGTGGGAACAAGGATCCTGTTGAGAACGGGACATGAGGACATTCTGGCAAAGAACTTAGCTGCCTTTTTTCTATGCCTGAAGCTGTGTGAGACTGGCCTCAGAGGTGACAGGCTTGTTTATCTGTTGCAGGAAATTTCAAGTCAGTACAACATGCATGCTTGCGGCCTGAGCATCATGGCCTCCATTTCTCACATTTACAGTGCAGGCTGGGAGTAAAAAGAAGAGCAGAAAGACTTGAAAAACTTGCAGTTTGGCCAGAAAAGATGAATATATAAAGTGGAGCCAAGGAAAGTGTGGTTGCTGGAGAGATCAACACATTTAAAAAGAAAACAGGAACTTTGCACTGAGATAACTGGAAAGATGTTTTGGGAGATTCTTCGGAATTGGCTGGACCCCGTTATTATAGGCTTAAGTGTGTAAAAGTACAAACTTGTTTTGAAGATTTCGCTTTGAGAAGAGAGTTCTGGGGAACCCTGTCTGCACACAGCCCTCTGGGAGGTTATTTCCCTAGAATTTGTTTCACCCATTATGCTGTAGGCAGAGTTTCTGCAGTGTGGCTCAAGTGGTCCCAGTTACTATTTCCACGGGCAGCAGAACTGGGGGTCACCCACGTAGTGCTGGTTTTGCAGCCGCTCAGAATGTGAGAAGGGTGAGGTCATGGTGGCTTCCACTGAGATTTCTGGGAAGCCGGCAGTGTGAGGTAGGGTCAGAATTCCTGAGTCACTGTGGCAGTCCCTGAGCTTCCATACATATGGGGTGGGAGAGAGGAAGAAGTTGCAGCAGAGACCCGAGGAAGTCAGAGATGCCAGGGATGTGAAAGGTCTGATGAGAAGAGCTGCAGGCTGCAAGAGGAGCAGCACAAGAAAGTAGTCACGTGGAATGCTCCGGGAAAATGCCCGCGAGGGGTGGCTGCCCAAGCACTTTGCTGCTACGGCCACGTACTCCAGACGCAGGGCATGGAGCTAGAGGATTTCACGTTTACTCGGCTGTATTTCATTCTGGCTTTGTTCTCATTCCTCCTTTTTTTTAAATTTTTTTTTTTTTTAAATTTTTGTAGCTAAGAGTTGCCTCGAGTCTCAGAGTAGACTTTGGACATGGGGTTCAGAGAAATGCTCACTGTGAAGACTGCGGGTCTCTTGGAAGTGTACTGAATGTACTTTGCATGGGGAGATGGACCTTTCAGGGACGGGTTGGGTTGTTACGGTCTGGATCGAAACTGTTCCCCAGAGGTCTTGTGTTATAGGCTCAACTGCCCACTGCTTAGCTTTCAGGAAGTGATTGGGTCACAGAGGCTCTAACCTTATCAATCAATTAGTCAATGGATGTGCTTGTGGATCAGGGCATTTATTAGGAGTTTGGGGTCTAACCGGATGTGGCAAGCCACTGGAGGAATAGCTCTGAAAGGTGTATTTTAATCCCTGGCCCTTTCCTCTGGTTTACCCTTGGCTTTCTTGCTGCCTCTGTCACGCACGCTTGCCCCCATGATATTCCATCTTACCTCGGGGCCAAAGCAGTGGGACTGGATGATCACAGATTAAAACCACTGAAACTTGAACCCAAACAAAACTTTCTTCCTTTGATTTCATATTTTGGGTATTTTGTCACAGTAATACAAAACTGACTGAGCTACAGTGGGGAAAGATTTTCACTTGCAGGTGAACACAAGGACACAGGCTGTGTAACAGTGTGGAGCTCTAGTTTTACAGGGGATAGAGTTCCTTCATCTCCATGCAATTCAACAGGCTAGGTCAGCCTCAGTGAGAGTATTTACGGGGACCTGAGTGACCAAGGCTACACTGTGGCAGCCATGACAGAGTGGACTGAGGGTATCCACAGTGTCGAAGGGTGTTGTGATCCTCCTATTTCCTGTTTTCTGCAGGGGAGACCCTTCCCTTCATGCTAGGCCTGGCATGGCCTACAAAAAACTGTAGAATGCCGAGCCCTGGTGCAGGTGCTCAGAGGGGCTGGGTTCTTGGGACAGGTGCACTCGCAGAAGCACGCATTTCTGCAGATTACCTCCAGAGCTGGACTGTGGGGTCCCAGGAGACAGGACAGAGCAGTATCTCAGAGCCAGGGAATAGAGAGCAGCAGCAGCAATGCCCTTGGGATAAAGAGCCGGTCTGGTGGCTCAGGTGCTGGGGGCTGGGCCGGTGCAGCAGTGGCTCTGGTTTTTGGGAATGTACGGGTGCTGGAATGGGACACGACGGCAATAAATCCTCAAGAGTGGTGGAAGACAGAAGTGACCATGTACTTAGAGATTGCACAGTGACATGGGTCCAGGAAGACAGAGGGACTCTGACCCTGGCCAGGGTGAAGGCTGCAGGGTATTCTCGCTTACCTTTTCCTCTCAGGGAGAAAACATCTGTGTTTAGGAATTGACTACAAGTGGAAAACGTGCGGTGTTCCCTACCTTTCTGTGTGCATCCAGCCTGGGGTTTTGCTTCTCCTTTGCTATACTTTCGAGCTCTCCCTTAAGTAATATATTGACTTTTTTTTTTTTTTGATGGGCATGAGCATCAGCATCTTCCAGTTTTCCATCTGGAGAGTGCCATTCTCTAATAAGCTTTTAAATGATAATTCAATGATTAATTAAAACTTATTCAAGGAGTGCATTACCCAAAGCATACTTCACATGAATTATTTTAGAAATCTGTTTTCACACCTGTTTAGTCCAACAGCAAGTTTTTTTTTTTCTTTTCAGTGCTCATTTCACGGTTCTAATTTTAATACGTTTCTCTGTGTGAGTTGGATGTTTGAGACTCGTGGGCCACGGGTCTGGGCGGGGTCGCAGTGATTCATTCCATGGAACTTGCCCGAGGCTCATCCAGGATACTCAGCCCTTTCAAGTTTTTGTAGGTTACTTTTCCAAGGCCTCGCTTGGTGCTCTTCGGTTTAGGAGTCTGATATCCCCGAGGCACTGGTGACACCACCGCAGGGTCGTCTTCTCGGTCTCCGGCCCTGGAGTGCCTGCGCCAGGCCGCGTCCTTCAGTCCTCAGGACCGTGCTGTGTCGTGAGCCGGAAGGCGGAGCTAAACCCTCCCGCCTCCGAGTCCCACGTTGTCGCCTGGGTAGTACCGTGTCCCTGTCTTCCAGGGAAATAGCTCCTTGTGCCTTTCTTCGTCAAGGTGCAGGGCCACAGGGCCGCTGCAGACGCTTTTATAATCATACCCGAGTACCGCGTGCCGACTCTCCCGGTGAGAGAGCAGCCGGCCAGCAAAGTGCACTGGAACTGTCGTTTTCTCCACCCACAATGAGGGTAGATAAGGGGACGCCTAAGCTCCTTGCTCCCCACTTTGCCTCTCCTGTCCAAGGAGGCACGAATCTCCCTTAGGATCACCTGCGGCATCTAGCCACACTCGCAGGCGTAGGCTGAGTCAGGATGGAGGCTTCGTTGGGACTCCCGCTTCCCTGCGGCCCGCGCGGCCACTACGTACGTGACCTCTGTGTAGGGAACACTTGGTGCGAGGGTATAATTTTCTCTTTCTATGTATGCAAATATTTATACCTATATTCTAGAAACGTGGAGACGCACAGCTGATCGAAGCGAAACAAGCAGAGATAAGGAAACCCTGAGACGAAACCAGTGAATCAGCTAGAGCGGTAAAAACCTCCGTAAGAAAAGGACTGACCTTTTGAGCCTTTGTCCCTTGGGGAATATTAGTTTTACCTTTTCTGCTAAAATGATGGCAGCCGGGCTGGGAACTCTGGCTAGATTATTTATTCAACGTGACAGCCCCTCCTCCCCTTTCTCTCCAACCCTTTCCTCATGACCTTTCCAGGCTCTTCAAGTTTTTTTTTTCTTTTTTAAACAAACCTCATCAAAGAATCAGAACTAGGCGAATAGGCATTGAAAATCTGTTACTTTTGCTTCTCTTCATCCCCAAAAAAGATTTCATGGATGATCTTTACCTGTGGAGAATGAAGGCAGCAACCGTAACTTTTTAAAAATGCTAAGTTACTGATGCTCAGAAAAACAAAGTTTAGCAGTTCCAACTGGCTGTGTGGCAGAAGGAAAAATGGGTTTGTGAAAAAAGCCTGTTGATTACAACTCTCTCAAAGATAGATTGCTCAGTGGGAAAGGGAAGATCACAAATCTTCTGCTTTTGGAACTACATGATAATAGAGTTTTAATATCCTAAGAAAAATAAAACATCCTCCCTCAGCGAGCTGCTCAAATGCTGCGTTGCTTGAATAATGCGCTGGGTTAAGTAGCGAGGCCGCAGTGTGGTAATTACTCCACGGAGGCTGCAGGGAAAGGAAAGTACATTCCAGACACCTAATCATTTACAATTGAGTTTAATGAGGTAGTAATTTACAGCGTTGGGGGTGGAAGCATAGAAAGGGCCCTGCCAGGAACTGGGCAGACTCTTTTAAAATCCTGGAGTTGAATGAGGGCATTGAAGGGTGGATTCACGCAGCCGAACTTGTGTAATTCCATCTGCTCAGGGTTTGGACAAGGGGTAAATGACAAGGCACTTGGGACCTACATCTGGAAACAACATGTTTCAAAGGATTTTATAAATCCTGCGGTAAAAGTAGTAAAAGAAGAGGAAGGGGGAAAAAAAACCAGGTAGAAAAGCACAGTCGTGGGGGGATGGGAAAGCACCATGCAGGCTCATTTTAGCTCGAAGGAAAACATTTTGTAATGTCAAGATCAGTCACTGATTATAATTGCCAAAACATGCTAGTTAAGCTGATAGGAAAACAGAAAGTGGTGGTCAGGACTCCGGACAGGATTTGGGGAGCTTAGTCTTACTGAACCACGTGACTGCCCTTTTGACTTTTTCAGTAGTGTCACGGTTACTTTCCTTGATGGCATCGTTTTTTGGATTGTAATATATTGGGTTAATTTTACTTGCTGTCTATTATTTCTTTTAAAATACAACTAGCACATGAAGAAAATGTGTATAATGGGCAAAAAGTAGCTACTGGACAGGTACTTTGTTATATTACGCCATGTATGTATACATACCTATATGTGTGTATTCAGGATGTGCATATAGATATATATTCAGAGCATATATATATATATGCACACAAATGCATGCACACACACACACATATATACATGCACACACACACACATTTAGGATTTCCCTGTTTAATTTTGTGCTACTTTTATTTCATCTCTCTCAAACATGCTCCTTTATTTCCAAAACTTTCTTCTGTTTATAGTCAGATTTCCTGTTTACTTCTCCAGTTGTTTCTGAAAATTGGGAAGAAATGGGGTTAGATTACATGGAATACAGAGAAGCACATTTGTTGTTTCTGAAGAGCATAGGTCCAGGTTAAAACTTAGTCCTTCACCAGGCAATTACGAAGTATTTCGGAAGGAAATATTGTGCTACTGTGTGGTGGGCTGTCAGGTAGCATTAGCAAGAGAAATGAGAGCCATTCAAAGCAGGGTGTGTTACTTATTGCGATTAGAGTCACATTCACAATCATCGAAAACAGTGTTTAAGCATTAACCCTGTGCAATGTGGTTTACGTGCATTGTCTCATTTAGTTCTGGCAGTGATCTAATGAAACGAGTTATAATTTTATCTCATTTTTTTCTGATGATAAAAATGAAACTCATAGAAGTTAATAACTCATGGTCACTAGGATAGATGCTAGAATAGAGACTTCAAACTTAAGTCTTTGGATTCTAGAACCAATAGTTTTAGGTCTGTGATATATTGGTTTGAACTTCTTGTTCAGATGTCATAGTATAGAGACGAAAGTATTTGGTCAGGAAACAGAGTGGTAATCCTAATGATACCTTGGAAATACTTTTATTGCTCCAAAGCAAAAAAAAAAAAAAAGTCTGTCAGAGTATTTCATGCAGTATTTGGACTGCTAAGTTCAGGAAAAAATGGATTTCCTCCACTGTATAATAGTTTAAAAAATCATGAACCTTAGAATTTGACTTAAAGTAAAAGGTTAATTGACTTTTAAGTGCTTTGTTTTCCTATTTTTCAGAGGAAAAGCTGTTTTCCGGGTCTTTGAATATATTCTTTTACTGATTAGCAATAATAAAGAAGTTTTTTTGGTAGTTTCTCAAGGTCTACAGTACATTTTTTGAAAGTCTGGGCGAAATTTCTATGCTGGAATAATAATTATACTTTGTAAGGCTCTGTCTCCTTGTCCACAATAAGAAACATGTGACAAGGTATTTAGTTATGGTTTCAATCCACGAGAACTGGGAAGGACTTTCAAGTTAAATAAATCTTCCCATGTGGGACAGAACCGAGCCCCACTATATTGTTGGTTAAGCCAGTAGTGAAACCTGAGACCAGGAGTGCTAACGGGAGTGGAAAAAATTAGAAAATTTTACTATTAAGTGTTATTTCTCTCTCTAGTCTGTGGAGAGCTTGATCGGTGACATTTTCTTTTGTACTGTTAGTTTCTTTCCAGTTTTGAGAAAGTTACACTGTTCAATCTTAGGAAAATCATTCTTTTATTTTGAAGAAGTGAACTTAATTATTCAAAAATCTGTTTAAAAGGTCATGGAACTAATAAAATAAGCACTCTTCCATTCCCAGGATCTGTGCATACCAGTTGATGTTGGATTGCTGACATCAGAAGTTCTTTCCATAATGCCAGAGTTGTGATATATGTTACCTTTCAAGTGCCTTTGTTTGGCATGATTCACATTTATAAAAATCAAGCCCAGTTAGTAATTGTCTTAATATTCTTGCAGAAGTATCATTTATCCAGGATGAAGGAAGATTGAACTTTTCCAGGAAACAGATTTTTTTTTTTCAGATATTTTATCTCTTTAAATGCCAGTATGAAAAACCTATAGTTTGATTCTATGGAAATTTCTCCAAGATGTAATAGTTGTACAGCTGCCTTCTTAAAAAGGCACTGAATAGAGCATAGACTTATCTTGAAGACATCAGCTCGCTGTTCTAAGTAATTGTCTTGTGCTCCCCGTGTGTTGTAGGGAATCACTGCTGCACTGTGAGAGGATATTGAAGTGTGAAAGGTTGTGTTAAGGGTGAATGAAACTACGCCAGGCCACTTGAACTCTTGAAAAAGCTTTTGGAAACCGTGTGTGTTTGTGTGTGGTGGTATGTGGGTGGAGAATGTTTCCTTTCGTCTCACAGTGGTTGCTTCTAAGTTTCTGTGGCTGGAATACTCAACCCTAAACCTATAGTTCTGAGAAAACCTTCTCAGCTCCTCCCGTGTAAGTTCTGGCTCTGTGACATACGCTTAGGTCATGTAGGGGCTGTGGTTGTTCCATTGCATTCTGTAGTAGATATTCGAGACTGTCAGATTACTCACTTCTGAGTAAGCAAGAAAATTTTCTAAAGTAATGTTTACTTTTGCAAAATATTAAATGATTTCACAACTCTTCACCTCAAATCCTTCTTCAGTTGCGTACCCTACTTTACTAATGGTACCATCCAACAGTCCAAGCTCTGCTTTCAGAGATCCCTTTAGGGCATGTAATTTTACACTTAGGTATATGTGGGTTTAAGTTTGCTCTGTCCTAGGTAGGTTAATTTGTCTCTCTCATCCATCCATTTAATGGTTACTTGTCGAGTACCTGTTATGTGCCAGGGAACTGGATAGAGTGCTTGGGGTGTACACCCAGTTAGGGCAGACAGTAAATGAGCAAATGTGTGGTATGTCAAGTGGCGGTAGGGCGAGGGGTGTTTGGAACAGAGCACGGGTAGTAGAGGTAGGTAGGAGAGGTTTTGAAAGCTGCTCCAGTGGAGTGTTTGGGAGAAGATTCTGATAGGAACGCATGGAAGGCAGGATGGGAAGAACAGAACTAGAAAAACCACGAGGAAGCAACTCGTTCTAGAAGTTTTATGGTAAGGAAGGCAGAGGTGAGCTATGGTAGCCAAGAGGGAGTAGGGGATCAAGTGAGGCTTCTGTTTTAGCCCTTTTGTGTGCTGATGTGCACGAGTTGGTAGAAGGCAAATCTGAAGCTGTAAGAGAGAAGGAATAATTAGTGAAGCCATGTTGTTCTTGAGTTGCCAAGACAAATGAGAACTACTGGGTAGTGGAAGGACATTGCCTCAAGTTGAAGTCCAGCAGTCTGTCCACAGCAAAGGGAGGGGAGCAGGGATACCGGTGTCGGAAGACACAGTGGTCGGGGTGCACAGCGATGCCTGCTTTGATTGCCTCTGTTTTCTCAGCGAGAAAGGAAGCAGAGTCATCCCTCAGGAGGAGATAGGAAGGGTGAAGGAGATGTTTGAAGAGAGAACAAAAGGTACAGACGCGTGATCTCGGGGCGTAGCAGAGTGACAGAACAACAGAAGTGGGGTGAAGTTGCTGGTGGCCTCGAGCCCCTCTGAGACGAGGGATGATCAGTGGGAAGCCAGATCGCTTCGTGTCTAAGGAGCACAGTTCCTCAGCTTCTCTGTCCTTCCAAAAGACTGCGATTCTGTCACTGTCTCAGGAAAGTGCTGGAGATTTCTGTTCCTGTCTGCCCTTTACAATGTCTTTCCCCTGCTCTTATATGCTTAGGAAAGAAGTTAGGTTTTCCTTTCGAATTTCTGGAACATCTTACACTCTCTCTCTCTCTCTCTCTCTCACACACACACACACACACACACACACACAACCTTTTGTTATATTAATCTTAAATTCCAACTACTTATTTACATTTTGCCTACAGTCTTTCCCTAATGTGAATGAATGCTACTCCTGGCCCTTCATGCAATGACCTTATAGTATAGAATTTTATGTAATTTCTAGATGTTTATGTAATGTATTGTTTACTGAATGGAAAACAGAAGGAAAAAGAAAATTCCAGTTTATTTTCATACATTTGGTCCATATAGGTGGCTTAATTTTTGATATTAAATGTCAAGTCAACCTTCACTTTGTATTTCTAGAGCTTATCAGTGTTTTTTTCTTCCGTTGGATTAATTTTGAAAATTACGCTTATTTACTGAATATTTTTCTTCTGGTACGTCTAAATGATGAAGACTATTTCTTGGCACGACTTTAACAAGACAAAATAAAGAAAGATTTATTTTCTAACAACTGTTTCCCTTCCAGGTAATGGAAAATTACACAAAACATTTCTAGGTCAACTAAGGCAACTGAGAAATTTTGATTTTGACCACAGCTGAGGCAATTTGCTGTGGAGATGGCTAGAGGCACAGAGGTTCGCAAAGCTAGTTGGGGGCTGTAATTGATTCCAGATGTTCTCTGAGTAATGCTGAAGATAAATGTCCCAGAGGTAGATGACTGGAGAGTGCTGTGGCTGTTTCTAATAAAATTTTCTTTATAATTCCAAGATACTTTTTCTTAGATGCATATAATTATCCTAGCATGAAGTAATGGCTCTGAATGAAAACTATACATGATTGTTAATGATTTTCCATTTTCCCTTAACTATGAAAGGAATACATAGTCTTAGTAGAAAAAGTGGGAAAATACAGGTATTATAAGGAACAAAACAAAAACAACCTGGATATTTAATATATATAACTCTCTAATTGAGGTCATTCAGAATGTAGTTTCTGTGTTAATTTATACGTCGTATCGTGAGCTTCACCTCTCTTAACAAATTGCTCAAAGTATGAATTCATTACTCTTAGGATGTTATAATGTAGGTTTTTTTCAAACAGTTTTCTGTGTTGTCTTAGAAATTCATAGAAACAAGTGAACTGGTAGCAACCCCAGAGCTGGGGCTAGCAGGAATCAGGGGAAAGTCATGACTGGCTGATTTTATATTCTCCCTGGGTTTTTAAAACAACTCTTCATTTAACTAACTTTTATGTTAGACTTCATAAAATTTTTGAGGAATATAGGATCACCTATCTATATTTTGAGTAATGTCATAGACAATTTGTGTAAGGTCTCTGACTTACATTGGTTCATCTTAGGATTTTTCAACTGAAAGCTGGTATGAATTTGGTAGAAACTAGATTTTGAGTTTTAAGTTTGGTCCTTTCCCAGGCTATCAAAGTGTGATCCAATACTCAGAGCTGGGCAGCGGTAAGGAGGGCCAGCTCCTCATACCTTTAAATCTATGATTTTAAAGGTAAACCACCGATACCATGTTGGCAACTTTTTAATTTTCTGGTTGTGTTTTTATAACCCATCATATCCACAAACTGCCCATTGTGTGTTTCTGATTCTGTGTTAAATGAACGTTTGACTTCCAGCTATTTTTGATTTACAGTGAATTTATTGGGCTATCACCAAATCATAAACTGAGGATCATCTGTACATGTGTGTGTATATTTTCTCCAGTGTGTATGAATAGACATTGAATTACTGGATGAAGCAGTAGATACTGTCAAATTGGGCTAGATTAAATAATACCTCAAGAATGATTGTGAAACTTTAGCTTGTAACAGGAGTGTAGAAAAAAAACCCAGCCTCAAAATTACCTTTGCTTGTCTGTTTTCTTTCTTTCTTTTTTAAAATTTGAATCTTTATTGGTACATTATATATACACATCATGATCACACACAATATTGAGAATTTAATTTTCAGAATTTAATTTTCACTTTTCCTATTCTCCTACCCACCCCACAACCCTCTGTCCCCTGTATATATAAGCTGTGGTTTCCTTTTTTAATTACCATCAGATTTTTTCTTCCCCTTGTTACTTACCCCTACGGCCCATTTTCCTTTGATTATTTTCTATTTCACATTATTTACCATGGATTCTAGAGCTCCTTTACATCTTTCAGTTTCTCATACCATATTTACACTTCTGTGACCTATTTATTTCATTCATGAGTATATTGTCTGTAATTTTCTGTTTGTTGGTTGAAAAGCAACACCTTGCTGCTACTTTAACAAGCAATTATTTTATTATGTTGAACCTAATCTTTTATTCACGTTTCTTAGTGAAATGCTCTTACCTGAGCTTTTAAAAAGTTGCTCATATTTCTTTGCTAATATTTCTACTGGAGCATTAGTATTTTTCCAGTGAGTTTAAGATTTATAAGTCTTCTTTAAATATTAAAGGTATTAACCTTTTGTCTTATTTGTGGTTAGTTTTTCAGCTTGTCACTTATGTGCTATGATATTTTTATAACATGTAATATATATGTATGTATATATTTATATACATATATATATATATATTTTTTTTTTTTGAGTCAGGGTCTCACTTTGTAGTTTGGGCTGGCCCTGAGCTCACTATGTAGCCCAGGCAAACCTTGAACTCAGCAATCCTCCTGTCTCTGCCTCCTGAGTGCTGGGATTACAGGCGTGGGCCATCATGCCTGGCACTGTGGTATGTGGTATTGATTGCTGGTGGGCGTGAGTCTCCACGCCCAGCATTGTATGTGGTTACCGGGGATTGAACTCAGGACCTTGCGCTTGCGAGGCAGGTGCCGGAACCTCTGAGCTAACCCTCCAGCCCCATGTAATATATTTTATGGAGTACAATTTATCAGTTGTTGCTTTATAGCTCCTCCATCATTTTTACCTTTGAATAAAACTAATTCTCAAAATATTTGCCTATAATTCTGATAGTCCTATAGTTTCACTGAGAAAAATTAACATGAATTCATAAGAACTTATTTGGGATGAAGATGTCTTATTTAAAAAATTTTAAAAACATTTTTATCTTTATTGGTACACTGTACATACACATCATATCATGATCACACTCACTGTTGGGAATTTGTACCAGTATATGACACAACTTGTCATTTTCTGAATCATCAATGCCAACTTCATTGGATTATTAATATATGGGAAAAGCAATTTATTTTATATTGTTATCATGTAGCAGCCTTTCTAAATTGTATTGTTGGCTCTAGTAGTTTGTTGGAAAGGTTACTGAGTTTCTAAATGAAAGAAAATACTACTAGGAAATAATGATTGTTTAATTCGTTCCTCTCCATCCTATATGTTACTTATCTTTTCTTCTTTCCTTACCTCTGTGGATAGACCTCTGGTACCATGTGAACAGAAGTACTGACTATGAATATTCTCATAATGTTCCTGTCTTTAAAGAAAATACTGCCACTTCCTGCCATTCAATGTAATTGTGTAAATTTTCAGTAGATTGTGTTGATCAGATAAGGAAATTCACTTTTATTTTCTATGAGTTCTTTAAAGTTATGAATTATTTTTAAATAATAATAAAAATCCACTTTGTCCCATTGAAATGTAATTTCTCCCATTTTTTATTTTATCAATGTGGTTTACTTACATTGATTAAATTCTGTTGTGAACCCTTCTGAAACTAGATTTCAGAATTTAAACACTGGAGGATTCAATTTCATAATAGATTATTTGAGTATTTTAATTTACATTTTAAAATAAGCCTGTTTTATTCTTCTTGTACTAGTTTCATGTTTTTAGAATCAAGATTATAAAGTATTGTACTATGACTGGAGGAGCATTGCTTATGTTCATGTTCTTTAAGAGATATTATTTCATGTGATTGGCCTGCAAAACCAGGTGGACCTGAGTAAGTGTGAGTTGTGAGTGTACATGTGTGTTTTGTATGTATGTGTGTATCGTCATGAGGATGACAAACTTTTCCAGTAGGTTGTCAGTGGAGGAGGAGACTCCACTCCTTCCCTTACTGTGTGTCTACAACATTGGCCTCTCCCTGAATCTGGCTGGGTCAGTTCTTGCCAAGAGCAAGCAGCTGTGATTGTGTTATGCTAGTGTAGGTCTTAAAATGCTGGAGAGCTTCTGTTTTGGTTCTCTTGGGATCTGTATTGTGTAAAGAGACTCACAATAGATTGCCAAAAGTCCCTGGGTTTGGGAGGGGTGGGAGCAGAGAGGTAGAGAGATGGAGAAGGAGAGAGAGCTGGAGAGAAGTCCAGCCGGTCTCCCCCCAATCCAGCCTCCCCAACTGAGGCGTGGGATGTTTGATCTAAGCCATGTAGACCCTCCCGCGCCAGCTGAGTGGTTTTGTCAGCATAACGTGAGGTGGGAATAAGCTGTTTATCCCACACTCTGTCAAAATTTCCAAAATCATGAGAAGCAGTAAATGGTTTTATAGTAAAATCTTATGTATACTTCAGTCTGTTGCATTCTCTTATGATTTAGTGAGAATATATCATCTTTCTTTTCTGCCTGTGTATCACATTGTATCACATTGTTCTTAATATTGTTTCATTCCTTTTAAAAATCTGGCAATACAGATTATTCTTCTTGTTTAAGATATTGTGGCCATGTTTGTCCTTTTTCCCCTGTCAGATGTACTTCAGAATGTTTTTTTTTTTCCAATTTCCTAAGCCCTTTGGAATTTTGATTAGAATTGCAATAATTCACGAATTATCTTGAGAAGAATATTTGCAAGATTATCTTTTATAACCTGAATCACAAGTGGTCTTTTCATATCTTTAAATATTGTTACATTTCTTACTCATTTTGTAGCCATTACGTATTTTATTCATTTACTCATTCACAGTCATTACTGATTCAGAGAGCACTGTCTTTAAAGCCCAAATCTGTAATCCACTGCTATCAAGTGTATGTGTTTTGCATATTAATCCTATAATCTGCAATTGTTTTATTCTCTGTTTGATACTTTTTCTGTTTATTTTATTTTATTGCAGTACCTGGACTCATAGTGTACCCATCAATGGCACAGCCTTTATGCCACATCTTGCTTGGTCATCGCATAACCAGGTCTCAGGTTGCTGGTGAAGGAAAAGAATTTAAGTTGGGCTGTTGCACATGGCTGAGGCAGATCCAGAAGGCGCTGTCCACCGGAGCTCTCTGACGCTCCATTTGTCACAGCTGGGCAGCAAACCTTTTCTCGTGAGGGAATTTAATCTTATGTATTGCTGTGTTTTACCAGAACCCATTTCAAGAGACATGAGAGTCATGGCCCTGGCCTGGTCTACGTCTAGAGAATGTTTGTTGTCAATATTGCCTGCTGCTTCTCCAAGAGCTCTCTCCAGACACTCTATATTTTTTTCAACCATAGCTTTTCCTAGTGGGTGTTTATTTGGCTTATTTTAAAGTTATTGAAGTAGCTTGGCTTATAGCTTTGATGGAAAGAGTGACTGTAAGACCCCCCAGCATGTAGCTGTTCACACCTAAGCCCTAGCAAGGCACAGCCCTGACAGAAAAGAACCCTTGTGGTGCATGGCCTCAGAAGGAGAGCCCAGTTAAGCTGTGCTCATGGCTTTATATTTAATTGAAACCTCTTGGTACGCCACTGTTGCTGTTTCATCTTCCTGCAATGCTTTGGTGGCTTGAAGATTGTGCACATTTTCAACAGCCAAGCTTCCAATAGGCAAATAGATGCACATTTTTGTTAATGCCCCATCGACTGCTACTTCCATTTGTCCACATTTAGAAGATATCTCTGCTATTTCACTGGGTACTTTTGTCCTTGAAGCAAGTTAATCAAATTCAACTGATGTCATTGCTTTAAAAAGCCCATAAGCCAAGTAAAGTTATTTTCCTTTTTTTTTTTTTTTACATTACCCATTTCATCAGTCTTTTCAATTAAATTCTCCCTAGGCCTATCTGTTTAGTGAAAGGAACATAAATCTAGAAATGGAGTAGCAGAAGTCCAAATAGGTTTTTATGAAAAAATTATAAACTTAAACAAAGTGATATGCATTGAATTCCCAAAGAAATATAAAAACCTATTTGCAATAAATACTATTAGTAACTAATCTAAAACACCAGTCTGTGGTTGAGATGTTTTAAACACTCCTAGGTAATGGCAACTGTTTATTTTAACAATGCTTACTTAGAGTTGTTGCTCCCAAATTTGCTTTTAAAACTCTGTGTATTCTTTCCCAGAATTCCATTAGGGTATAGATGGCATAGAAAACTAACTAAAGACCCTCAAACCAAATAAAACTGAAGACATTGAGATCTGTGGATAACAGGAGATCATGTTCCAGAAAACAGAAGAAAATTCTACCAGCAGCAGTGACATGGAGGCTTGAGTGAAATGAAAAGCACATGGTAGCTACACATTTCTTTACAAACATCATGAAGCATGATAGACTGATAATAGAGCAAGAAGAGACTGACTTGCCCCAATGCTGGCCTTATCTCTGAGAGACAGAAGACTTGCTAGCCAGAAAAAGATGAGTCCTCCCCACTCACATATATGAAATCTTTTCTAAAGCCTTCCAATCTACTTCCTTCTCTCTCTCTCTGACTCCTATACCCCACCGGGCATCTTTTTCTTCTCAGTGACAGAAGCCTGACAGTTGCTTGGATTAAAGTAAAGGAGGATAGTGGTGGGTTGTTTCCATGGTATGCATTCGGTTTAAATGTGAGGTTACATGTCAGGGAAGAAATCAAAAGAATGTGAAGGGTATAGGGAAGTCCTCTGTGACAGTAAACCTGTCACAGAGGTTGGTCAAAATAAAGGGTTAGATGGGACCTGGTCAAAATAAAGGGTTAGATGGTACCCAGCTTCCCCTTATAGCCAAAGAACTAGAGCCACTCTCAAAGGCCATGTACTTCTATGTGTCTGAGATGAAAATTTGGTCAAGATACAAATGAATGGATCAAAAGTGAAAATAAGCTACACATTCTGCTTGTAGAACAAAGGAAGGTCTGAACAGATATCTCTTTGTTTAAGGATGAGAAATAAAACAAAATAACATGAAGCCTATAAAATATTCTTGAATTTGCATTTTCTATACTGCTATAATTTGAATACATGTCCCTCAAAGGTCCATGTATAAATTTTTGTCTCCAGGTGGCCCCAGTGGGAGGTGGCAGAATTTTTAGGAGTGGAACCTAGTGGGTGGTCCATAAATCACTGGGGCTACCCTCAGAGGAGACTGTGGAAACCCAGGCCCTCAGAGGCCCAAACAGATAGGTCCACCTGATCCTGTACTACAATCTCTAGTAGTGTGTAACTACACTTTTTTTTCTTTTTGAGACAGGGTCTCGCTTTGTAGTTCAGGCTGGCCAAGCTCACTATGCAGCCCAGGCAAGCCTCAAACTCAGCATCCTCCTGCCTCTGCCTTCCAAGTGCTGGGATTACAGGCATGAGCCACCATGCCCGGCTAAATTTTTTCTTTTTATAAGTTAGTTATTTCAGGTTTTAGTGATAGTAAGATGAAACTGACTGACATATATACCATTATGAGAATTCATAATTATTAGAAACTAATATTAAACATGTTTCATGACTGTATATCATGTTGAATAGATGTACTAATTTTTTGTAGTTAATTCATGCATCATCAAGAATTCATATTGCTTTTGCTAACATAAATACGTAGGGCTGGAGATTTGTTCAGTGGTTCTAGTGCCTGCCCGGCAAGTGCAAGGTCCCTGGTTCAATCCCTGGTAACCACACACAATACTGAGCATGGTGACTCATGCCCACCAGTAGTTAGTATCACATACCACAAATGCCAGGCTTGGTGGCTCAAACCTGTAATCCCAGCAGTCGAGAGGCAGAGGCAGGAGGATTACTGAGTTCAAGACTTGCCTGGAATACATATTTAGCTTAGGGCCAGCTGGAACTATAAAGTGAGACCCTGTCTCAAAAAAAAAATATATATATATGTATATGATAATTAATTGTTTGGTTAAAATTCTATTGTACTTTAGAATAATTTTTGTAGGACACAAAATCAATATATAAAATTAGTAGTGTTCCTATATAGCAACCATAAAACCACTAAGATGGAAATCAAGAAAATAATCCATTTGTAGTAGCTTCAAAAAAACCTTAAATGGCCAGGAATTAACAAAACTCAAACAAGGAGAAAGCAAGAGGCATCACAGTCTTGGATTTCCTGTTATATCACAAAGTTAGAGTGATAAAAAGAGCATGATACCAGCACAGAAACAGGCATATGGATCAAGAGAACAGCAGTGAGAATGTAGAAACAACCACAGGCGTTTGACAAGGGGGCCAGAGGCATATACTGGAGAAAACACTTGCTTCTTTTACAAATGTTGCTCAGAAAACTGATGGGGTCTCCACATGCAGAAGAATAAACATAGACCCATTTTTCTCAGCCTGTACTAAAATGATATAAAAATGGGTCAAGGACCTAGTTATACAAGTGGAAACACTGTACCTGCTAGAAGATAAAGTTGGCAAAACTCTTGAAGACCTAGACATATCCAAGGATTTTCTAAATATAAATCCAACTGCACAAGAAGTGACACCCAAAACCAACAAATGGGGTTGTATCAAACTAAACAGCATCTGCACAGCAAAGGAAATAAACTATCAACAAAGTGAAGAGACCACCTCCAGGATGATTTTTTTTTTTTTGCCAAGTATTCCTCAGTCAGAGGACTGATATATAGAATTTATAAAAAATTCAAAACTTAGAGTCCCCCTGTGGGAGACAGGGGAAGAGGATGCAGCCAGAACCCCTGCAGCAAGCCCCAGTTCCCTATGAGTCCAACAGCAAAAGGATTAACAACTAATAAACAAAATTCAATCCATGAGAAAAAGGCTGAGCTGGAGCTCAACCCTTGCTACTCTGGCTAGCAGCAGCAGAAGACAAAATATTCGAGCTCACCACACCTTTATTTGGTACCAAGCCTTCACATCCCAAATCCCAACATGCATAATACAGGGCAGATGTCTACAATAATCCCTGTGGCTGAAGATCCCACAGGCAGGGCAGAATAATGTTGGCAATTAAAGTGAGTAGGCAAAGTCTCAGAAGAAATGGAAGTTTCCAATAAGAACATGAAAAAATGTTCAACATCCTAGGTCATTCGTGAAATGCAAATTTGAAACCACTGAGATTTCATCTTATTTCAGAAAGAATGGCTGTCATCAAGAACTCAAAAAACAAATGCTGGTGAAGTTGTGGGGGGAAGAGAAACCTTTCTACATTGTGGATGGGAATATGAATTAGTACAACTACCTTGGAATCAGTATGGAGATTCCTCCAAAATCTAAAAATGGGAATTTCATTTGACCAAGCATATGCCTATGTGTTTCCAAGAGGGCTAAGCAACATCATACTGTTATTAGAGTGACATATATTAATGCTCACACATCTTTATAGCAGCACAACTCACAATCTTGAAGGTGGCTCAGCATCAGGCGAGTGGACAAAGAAATGTGGTAATATGTATACTGAAGTACTACTCAGGCCAAAAGAAGATAAATTTGAGTCATTTGTAAGAAAATGGATACATGTGGAAATGATAATGTGAAGTAAAATAAATCAATCACAAATATCGCATGATTTCTTTTATATGAGAAAGAAAATATAAATAATTTAAAGAGCACAATGAAAGAAAGATTGTAGGAAACAAGGAGGTAGATGTTGTGAATATGTCAAGGGGATGAGTGGAAAACAGGAGGTGAGGTGAAGGGAGAATGAGAAGAATTAATTGTGCCATAGAGGAAAACCTCTTTAACTTTTAGATCTTTCATTTAGAGTTATTTTTCATTAATACATGTTTATAGTACCAAATAATTACCTTGTGTGTGGGAAGTTGGTACTTAATTCTTTATTCATTCCTTTCCCTTCTTCCTTCCATCACTCTCTTTTTATTCTCTCAGCATCAGGGATTGAACTCAGGACCTTGTGGTTGTGGGACAGGGGTGTCAACACTGAACTGCATCTCTGACCCCTCCTTCTGTCTCTTCTTTTGTCATTTGAAAAAGATTTGTCTTGTTTTGCCCTTTATATTTTGGGTCTCTCATATATAAGAGACACCATACTATATTTTAGTTCATTACCAGATTAGTTACTGAAATATCTTTACTCCCACCTCCCTTGGTATGCAAATTTTTTTGTTCTTACTGGCAAGTTGCCAGCAGGGATCTCATGTTTGCTTTCTTTTAATAATGCAGTAAGAATTTTATTTATTATTTACTGATAATATACTATTACCATATTTTAATGTGCAGATTAAGTAGTTTCAATTTTCAAAGTAGCAATGACTATGATTTTTCTTTCTGTGAAATAGCCAATCATCTATTTTTATTTTATTCTACTAGTAGAATGGTATTAGGAAAGATTTGAGTGGTTCAACTTTCTATCTATTTAAAGAGAGGAGACAGTTTTGGAGCAGCTAACTAAGAAATAATATTCCTGAATGAAGCTGTGAAAGCCATAGAATCTTTAGGAGTTTTGAAGGCCAATTTTTATCACTTATATATCCAGGATCTAATATTGAGTAGTAAGATTTTAATGATAGAATTTTCTGTCACTTTCCCTTATGTGTGTTTTAAATATAAAATGAAACAATAACTATATTTTCTTGAATTAACAGATAGGAAAAAGGGATTTGGAAAGATGGAGCTAGAATTTAAATCCCAGAATATAGAATTCCAAGCTCCACTCATCCAAGCGTGACACTTTAACAAGCTCACAGCTGCAGGTTCTTCCTGGAGGCCTTACGCTTTTAGGCCTCAGCTTTCTACACATTCTGACTTCTTTTAACCACAACATTGCTTTTCAAAATGGAAATGGAATGTTATAGTTTACCATTATCCTAGGAAAATTAATATTTTTTTGCCAGGCTGGTAGTAAAAATAATTATTATAATAAAAGCAATAGGACATATTTGAAAATATTTCACATCTTGCAAATTTTTCCTAAAGTCCACATTGGCAGTGTATTGTGAAATTTAAAATGGTGCTTATGAAATAACGTGCATTGCTGATCTTAATTTTCTTATAGAATTTGTCTTTACAAATATAGTCAAATATATGCACAGTTAGAAGATAAGTTTTCACATTGTTGTGGGTAAGTTTTACCTTTTTAAAGTTTCTCTTTATTTAAAACTTATGATATATATTCTTTTTATAATCATTACATTTACTCTTTTATGTTTTCTAATAAGAAGTCTAAAAAGAATTAAAGGTAAAGACTAGTCCTAAATTGTTGTAAGATGGATAGTATATTTAAATACCTGGAATTTATTCAGAACTTAATAGATACTTATAGTCTATTATAATTATGATAGCTGAATCTCATAAGATAGATTTCCTTCTTTTTTTAACAGATGAAGAAACTACAACTTAGCAAAATGTGAATGGTTTTCCAAACTCAAGTAAGTAGTACTTCATGAAGCCAGAACTAGAATACAATTTTCCTGAATAAGAACAGGCAGCTGTGTGCTCTAACCCCATTGATACTTCATATTCAAAGACAAATATAGCTAAATAAAGCAGCTGCAGTCTTTGGCAGCCAGTAAAATCCAGAGAAAATAAAGGCAAACTTGGAAAAGTAAGAGGCAGCGGGAACCCCCTGGATTTCTCTCTGTCGGTGGGTTTGTCCTTTCACAGTGAAACTAGTGGTGTGACGACACCCTGAGAATTCAGAGGTGCGGTGACCAAGGAAGGGACGATTTCAGCTGGCTTAGGACCTTCCACGCCCAGGCGCCAGTCCTTGCTGGACGGGCTCCAAATTACCGTAGGCACCAGCAACAACTGTGGCAGTGTGTCAGCTCTGAGCCAGGCCTTCCAGATGCAGCAAACAAGGCCCATGCAGACGGCACCAGAGCCCACCAGAGCCCTCCATTCCCTATCAAACGTTCCCACTGAAATGGTTAGTTCTCCCAAACTGTGCTTACTCTGCTTTGCTTCCTTTGCCCTGCTGGGTCTAGGGAGCATCTCTCCTAAG
The DNA here is from genome assembly GCA_004025085.1 of Thryonomys swinderianus. Taxonomy (NCBI): domain Eukaryota; kingdom Metazoa; phylum Chordata; class Mammalia; order Rodentia; family Thryonomyidae; genus Thryonomys; species Thryonomys swinderianus. The sequence goes on from PVIC010020709.1 coordinate 27,884, forward strand.
AACCAGCTGTCCTACAGCAGGTGTTAAGTGCTCCAGTTCTAGAGAGAGTGGCACTCACAGAGGTTCGTTCCTGTCTCGGCTTCTGACGGTTGGGCAACCAGTTGGGCCTGCAGCCTGTTTTCACCAATACCAAAGAGGATCTTTCCGATGACGAAATAGACCCAGTGTACACAGTGATCTGGCTGTAGATGTGCTGCTGTTAGATCCGGAAGTGAATTAGGGAGCGAAACCTTCAGTAGGGTAGCGAGTGCAGAGGGTTTGGCTCCCTTGTGAAATTTTGGCTTCTATGACTTAGAAGGAAAGCAGATACAACTTAGGATATTTTGATGGGGAGTTTAAGATGCTCATAAAACACAACTGCAGTGATAAAGCAATAGAGACAGATGGAGGCAAAAAACCAGAGTGGTATTAAGCAAGAAACTAGTGAAGTATTTAATGACTTTTTAAGGGTGACAGAAAAATTAAATACACTGTAGTCTTTGTTTGGTTTTAGCCTGTTTAACATCCATTCTAGTTTCTGCCGGTGACAGCACCGCATTTCTAGCTGGAAATGATCTTTATTTATTGTGTACAGTCAAAAAAAGTCAGTTAAGACTTCTCTGACTCAAACGTAGACTACGAGAAGCATGAAGAAAAAGTGTTTGAGTAGCTCATTTTGGCCTCAGTTTCTGTTTCCTGTTCCAGAACTTGTGGAGCAGTCTGGTTTATGCATGTTGCATGCCTCAGTTCCAAGACTTCCTTCCAGGTTGGGAGCTTCCCTGTGTTCTTCCTATAAATTCCCCATTTACATAGGTTAGAATCAGCTCCTGGTGAGCATAAGTATTCACCAACGTTCTCTGACTCCAGATTAGGCAAAGTCATTGAAGTGGAACCTTGAGGTGGTCACAGTACTGGGAGTCAACTAAAACAATGTAGATGAATCCTCTTATGAGAGATTGAAGCTGTGTCTCCAACTATGATTACAGGTGGAGGGGGTCAGTGGAGGCCGCTAGAGTGATGAATATATTTATTGTATAATGTGTTTAACACTGGGCCTGATGATGGGGTGGATTTCCTTTTCCCTTTGGATTTCCTTGTGCAAAATTTGCAAACATACAGCACAACAGAATGACATTCACAATGAATACTTCTATGCCCAGTATCTATTTTCTTTTTCTTTTCCTTTTTTTTTTTTTTTGACACAGGGTCTCCCTTTCTTGTTCAGGCTGGCCCTGAGCTCACTATGTAGCCCAGGCAAACCTTGAACTAAGCAATCCTCCTGTCTCTGCCTCCTGAGTGCTGGGATTACAGGCGTGAGCCACCATGCCCAGCACTGTGGTACGTGGTACTGATTGCTGGTGGAGTGAGCAACCATGCCCGGTATTGTTGTATCTGGTTACCGATCAA
>PVIC010020710.1:0-29242 GCA_004025085.1 Thryonomys swinderianus
TTTTTTTTTTTTTTTTTTTTTTTTTTTTTTTTTTTTTTTTTTTTTTTTTTTTTTTTTTTTCAGTTTGCCCTATTTCCCTTTTCTCTGAATTTTCCTGTGGTGGTGATCTTTGTGTCTGGTCTTTGTGTATCTTCTCATTTCTACTCTTTCATTTTTGCTAATGCTATTCTTTGCCTGATGACAGGGCGATGTTTGTTGCAGGTCTCTTTCTATTATCTGGGGCTCTTTGGATGTGGCACCCTCCTGGGTGTCCTCCTTGAATCTGTAATGACCCTTGAGAGTTCTCAGTTCTGACACGTCATTGGAGGTATTTGAACAGAACAATCACAACATGTTTGTTACCTTAATACAATCAATTCTTTTTTTTAAATTTTTATTTTATATTATTTTTAGACAGTGTCTCACTTTGTAGTTCAGGCTGGCTCAGAGCTCACTATGCAGTCCAGTGAAACCTCAAACTCAGCAATCCTCCTGTCTCTGCTTCTCATATTCTGGGATGACAGGCGTGAGCCACCACACCCGGCACTGTTGTATGTGGTATTGATTGCTGTTGGGCGTGAGTCGCCAGGCCCAGCATTTTATTGTTTACCAGGGATGGAACTCAGGACCTTGCGCTTGAGAGACAGGTGTTGGAACCACTGAGCTAACCCTCTGGCCCAATACAATCAATTCTAATACCAGTATTAAAGAGTGTGATTAAAATAACAAGTTTTGTTAAATTCTAATCTGAAGACTTTGCACTCATGGGTTACCTCTATGTCCATATGCCAAAATTTAGAATTAATCAACAATGTGTATACAACATGTAGATGTAAATGTACCCCTGAACGCTTTGGGGATAAGAGGTCACTGGAGAATCAGGGAGGTAGGGGGACAGAAAGAGAGTGAAATAGGTTTAGCAGATTTATGAAGATCACCTATACCCTAGAAGCTCATATATGCCAGCGGGTAATAGAGGATAAAAGGGCCTATATAAAACCATAGCAACTGTATGCTGTAAGACCTTTGGAGACTTTGCACACCTTCTTACAACAGTAGAGGGGAAGAAATAGGACAGCCTAAGAGTCTTTTACTTCTGGGTATTGTTTGTGACAGGAAGATAGGAGAGGGTGTGTGGATAAGAGGTGAATAGAGGGATCTAGAAGTAGATGGTAAAAAGAAGCTAGATTCCTTTTTTTTTTTTTTTTTTTTTTTTTTGCCTGGTCTCTCAGAAAGGCTCCACTGTGGAGGAATGCACAAAATGGCTCTGGCTCCTCTTGGACCTGGTTCCTCACAACGCAGCTCCAGGGTGTGGTTAGGGCCGGCCAGATGGCCTCAATCCTCTGTGGTGGGGATGGTGCCCAGAGTCAGTACCTGACTCCTCACTGCAGGGCTCTTGGGTGGAGCAGGCTTCTGGGAAGGCCTCATTCCTCATCTGTCCCCAGCAACGGAATGGTGCCTGGGGTAGTCGAGTCTGCACTGCTCCAGCATGCAGTGGGCCAGTGGGCAGGCTTCAGTGTTCCATTGCCATCGGGAATGGAATGGTGCTCAAGGTAGCCAAGTCCATGCCTTTCTGGGGTGCAGTGGGCCGGTGCACAGGCCTCAGTCTGCTGCCTCTGGGAATGGAAGTGTGCCCGGGGTAGCCGAGTCCACACCAGGCTGGGGTGCCCCATTTCACTTATTTTTTTTTTAATTCTTTAATGGTACAATTTATATACATCTCACAATCACACATAACTTTAGGGAATTCGTACCAATATATGACACAATTTAATTCTCATTTTTACCCATATCCCTACCCACCCACACCTCCCCACCCCCTATATACATGCTCTTTTATTTTCTTTCAGAATCACATTTATTCCTTCCCCTCATTACATTCCCACACCAAGTTTCCTTTGGAAACTTCCCATTCTACAAAAACTGTCATACTTTCTATAGCTCCTTTGCATCTACAGGTGCTCTTATCAAAGATAAGATCCAGTATTTGCCTATCTGTGATCTATTTATTTCACTTATTAGTGTGTCCTCCAGGTGTATCTATTTGCACATAAATGAATTAATCTTGTCATTTTTATGGCAGAATAATATTCCATTTTATTAAAAAATTTCACTTATTTTTAAAAAAATCAGTTTAACTAAATATTTCTACCAAGACAAAATTACACCTTCATTGAGATATGGCTAGTAGAGAAGATGGACCTACTGGGAGAATTTTATTCTTTCTTATTTTATTCTTATTTTAACTTCCTTAGGAAGAATTTGTCTGGCTAGAAGACAGTGTATGTCTATAAATAAAGGAATCCCTTTCAGGCTGAAGACCACGACTCCCAAGGAAGTCAAGATTTATCTTCCTCAGACTGAGGGTAGCTTTTGTGTGTGGTGAGAGAGAGAAGAGAAGCAGTTAAATAACAAACATTCAGTGAAGTTCTCTGTGTTTTTACATTAATGCTTCCAACATTGTTTCTACTATTTTATTTTGGCATAATTTTTCCGTATTTCCTATGTGAAGTCTTCACAAAAGATGACAATGCTCACAAAAGGTTTATGTAGATGAATTCTTCCAGTCAGTTTCTCATATGTGAGATCCAATTAGTGTAGTCCAGAGAAAGCATGCACTGAGAAATAGGCCAGAAGGCCAGAAGGCCATGAAAAGTAAAAGCTTACTATTTATAAAAGTCAAAGGAAAGACTTGTATTTCCATATGCTACATAATTGAAATAAAATTTTGAACAAAGTAAGCTAGTTCTTTGGATGTTAAAATTTCTGCTGGAATGATTGCATGAATTCTGAGCAGTTCTGATAAACTGCTCATGAATTAAATATGATTTTTAAGGAAAATGTAAAATACTCTAATTTTTTTCAAGAAGTTCAAAATATTTTCATATCTATCACCTGTGAATGTCAAAATGCCTTATATTTAAAGTGTATTTTGATTTATATTTTAATAATGGAACTCTAAACAGACTATAGAAGAATAAATGAAATTAAAAATAGGATAAGATGTAATGAAAAGTCACTATCTATATCAAATCACTCAAACAAAATCCAACATATCTTCTAAATTTAAAAGGTAAGCAAATGGGTCAATGTAAAACTCATTAATAACTTCTAAATGATAAAAAGAGTAAAAATCTCACTGAAAGTTAAATATGGAAAACAGAAAATCAGAGCTAGTTATTTATCATCTTGCAACAAACTTTAGATTACAATGACAAGGGAACATCAATAAAAGTGAATTTTAGAAATCTCTAATTACTGACACTTTCAGTGTCAGTTATTCCCTTGATGTATTTAAAAGTCTACTCTTTGTACTTGCTTCAGCAGGACATATATTAAAATTCTACTCTTTGCCTGCAAAATAATTTTCTGATGAGGAATGAAATCAGTTATAAATGCTAAAATATACACCAATAAATGACCTCTGCTATATTTTGACCTAAAACATCCTCCAAATGTCTTATGCTTGGAGATGGAGACTGCTTAGAAGAGAAAAGTTACCAGGAGCATAACAAAGAATGCCATGTGATACCAGCTCCCTGGCTCCACTTTTCTCTCATCCCTAGCATTTCTGATTCTTAACCACCAAAAAAATGAGCAGCTTTTCATTTACCTTGAATTTTTACTATGTCTTTTTTCTCTTAGAGGATGCTGACCATGGATTGAGCCCACTGAAACTATGAGCCAAAATAAACTGCTCTTCTTTTAAGTTACAGGTGTCACCTATTTTGTTCTAGCAAAAGAAAAACTGATGAATACAGCAAAAACTCCCAAGTTCCAGTAAAAGTCTCCCATATCATCTATCTTATATCCTCTGTCCTCTCAACAAATATTTACTGCTTAGCTATATCATATTCCAGGACTTGGAGTATCCCTACCCCAAAGACTAAGGGTGTAAAAAGTAATCAGTTTCAGCAGCTGTCCTAAAAGATTTTATAGTTAGTAAAATAATAAAAGTAGGAAGAGATTGTTTTTTAGTCAATGGGATAATAACAGAGGTTTCAAATATAAAATAGCAAAATTCAATTCACAATTTTCTATATGATCAGGCACTACTGTGGGCAGTTTAGATGGATTCTCTTATTTAATCTGCACAGTGACCTTTAAACTAATGCTTCCCACACTAACATGTAATAAAATTTCCTGAGAACCACATGAAAATGCAATCTGGGGCCAGAGGGTTAGCTCAGTGGTTCCGGTGCCTGCCTTGCAAGTGCAAGGTCCTGAGTTTGATCCCCAGAAACCACATACAATGTTGGGCGTGGAGACTCACACCCACCAGCAATCAATACCAAATACCACAGTGCCAGGCGTGGTGGCTCACGCCTGTAATCCCAGCACTCAGGAGGCAGAGACAGGAGGATTGCTGAGTTTGAGGCTTGCCTAGGCTACATGGTGAGCTCAGGGCCAGCCTGGACTACAAAGCAAGATGCTGTCTCAAAAAAAAAAAATGAAATCTGATTCTATAGTTCAAGGATGGAACCTGAGTGTCCAAATCACTAATAAATGGTACTCTTTGTTTAGTAGTGTGGTGAGACCATAGTTCTCTGATGCACACCAGATTCCCCTCAAGATGATCTGAACAGAACATGCTGGTACCCTAGGCCTTGCCCAAACCAAGGAAATCCTGACTTCAAGAAAACAGAGCCACTATATCTGTATTTTTTGATTTGCTTTCACAACTTGCATAGGAGTGAGAACCATAGACTATTAAGCAACATTAACCTCATGTTACAAGTAAGAAATGCTGAAACCCTTGGGGGTTAATGAACTGTATGATTCACAAAGGCCTACCCTTGGGTGTACAGGGAATGTTGGGATTAGGATTACAAATACAAATACCTGGACTACTTATCCCTTTGTCAATTTGTTGAATTCTAATTTGACTGTAAAAACCAGTTGAGTTGTCTTTTTATGATTTTTGAAAAAGTAAAGAAATATTCCTTAAAATTAATATGGATTTTTAGTCTCCATATCTGAGATACAGATGCAAGAACTAAGGAGTTTGGAACAGAGAAGGACTTGTAAAAGGCACTTTTAAAAACAATATTCTGAGCCTGAGCACCATACAAACCATGGAGGATTGAAGCTTGCCAGCCAGCCCCAACCCCACCCCAGAGCTGCGTCATGAGGACCCAGGCCCGAGTGGAGCCTTAGCCATTTCCTGGATCCCTCCACTCTGAAACTTCAATGAGAGACCAGGCAAACTGAAAAAAAAAGGAATCTATCTTCTATTTTGCCATCTACCCCTCAATCCCTCAATTCACCTCTTGTTCCCACACCCTCTCCTATTTTCCTGTCAGAAGCAATACCCAGAAGTAAAAGACTCTTAGACTGCCCTATTTCTTCCCCTGTACTATTATAAGAAGGTGTACTAGTCTCTAAAGGTCTTACAGCATACAGTTGGTAATGTTCTATATATGTCCTTTTATCCTGTACTATCCACTTGCATACATGAGGATCTAGAGTATAGGTGATCTTCATAAATCTGCTAACAATATTTCACTCTTCTCGTGTCCCCCTACCTCTCTGATTCCCCAGTGACCTCTTATCCCCAAAGGGATCTGGGGGAACATTTATGATCTACATGTTGTATACACATTGCTGATTAATTCTAAATTTTGGCATATGGACATAGAGTTAACTCCTGAGCTCAAATTCTTCAGAACAGAATTTAACAAAACTTTTCATTTTATTTACTGCATTTAATGCTTATATTGGCACTGATTTTATTATCATAACAAAGATGATGTGATTGTTCTGCTCACATACCTCCCATGATGTGTCAGAAATGAGAACTCGCAAGGGTCATTACAGATTCAAGGAGTACACCCCAGGAGGGTGCCACATACAAAGGGCCCCAGATAATAGAAAGGAAGAGACATGCAACAAATATTGCCATGTTTTTGCCAGGCAAAAAAAAATCAAATAGCATTAGTAACAACAAAAGAGTAGAAATAAGAAAATATGCAAATAAACTGGACACAAACATCACCAACACAGGGAAATTCAGAGAAAAGGGAAATAGGGCAAACTGAAACTCAAACACTGGGACTCTTGGAGATGGGAACTAAAGCTGATCTGGTAAAATGGAAATCAGAACCCATTCCTGAGACCAAAACAGAGATACTATCCATAGTGAAAGACATCATTAAAGAACAGATCAGTAAGATGATAGAATCCATGATACCAGAAACAATTGAACCTTTTAAAGAGCTTCAAGCAGAGCTCCAGGGAATGATGAAGGGGAAACAAAGCTTGCCAAGTAGGATGAATGAAGCAGAGAACCAAATCTCAGACCTAGAAGACAGCATAGCAGCCAACAAGTAGGAAAGATATAATCTATGAAAAAGAGCAAGGGACCATGAGAAATCAATCCAACAACTTCTAGAGGACTCAAAGAAAAATAATATAAGACTGATTGGAGTCACTGAGGAAGCAGGAGACAGTGTAAAAGACATAAAAAAGCTATTGTCAGAGATAACAGAAAACTTTACAGGAAAAGAAATGGACATACAGGTAAATGAGGCCTATCAGACTGTAAAACACCGTGACATAAAAATATCTACATATAGACATATAATTATCAAGGTTCCAAATGTACAACAAAAGAATGAAATACTGAAAGCAGTGAGAGAAAGGAAGAAAATCAACTACAAGGGGTAGTACATTTGGATCACAGCATACTTTTCAACACAAATACTCAAGACAAGAAGAGCCTGGAGGGAAGTATTTCAAGCATTGCAGAAAAACAACCTCCAACCTAGACAGTTGTATCACGCAAAACTATCTTTCAGAATAGAAAGGGAAATAAGATACTTCCATGATAAAGAACACCTGAAATACAAAACCTGCACTCCAAAACATTCTAAAGATCATTTTGGAAAAAAAACACACACACACACACAGAAAATTCCATACCCATGAGACCCAGGAGAGTGAATTCATTGAGGAAAATGATAACTAGAGAAAAAGCGAAAATCAAGCAAGAAAAGAAACAAGAACAGGGAAATATGGCAGCTCTGAATATGTCCATATTAGTCAAAACCATTAATGTCAATGGACTCAATGGGCCAATTAAAAGACACAGACTAGCAGATTGGATCACAATGCAAGATCCTACAATCTGCTGCATACAGGAAACACACCCAATTCAGAAGGAAACCCATAGACTGAAAATAAAAGGTTGCAAAACAATCCTCCATGCCATAGGAAACTGCAAAAAAAGCAGGAATGGCTATCTTGTTTGCAGATAAAATAGATTTCAAACCCAAACTGGTTAAAAGAGATAAAGAAGGTTATAATATTCTTGTACAGAGAAGTATCCAAGAGAAAGAAATAACAATCATAAATATCTATACACCAAACTCTAATGCACCCAACTATATAAAACAAACATTACTGAACATGAAAAGCCAAGTAATCATGAATACAATAGTAGCAGAGGTCTTTAATACTCCACTGTCACAAACTGACAGATCAACTGGACAAACAATCAATCAGGAAATAATTGAGCTAAATCAAACTTTTGAGCAAATGGACTTATTAAATGCCTACAGAATTTTTCACCCTACATAGCTAGAATATACCTTCTTCTCAGCTGCTCATGGATCATTCTCCAAAATAGATCACATTCTAGCTCCTAGAACAGGTGTCAATAAATGCAAAGGAATCAAAGTCATCCCCTGCATACTCTCAGACCATAGTGCATTGAAATTGGAGCTGAATAGCAAAAAAAACAAAACAAAACAAAACAAAATCCAAGATCCTTACAAACACAAGGAAATTGAATAACACTCTGTTGACCAACAAATGACTCTCAAAAGAAATTAAAGAAGAAATTAAACAGTTTCTACAACTAAATGACAACACCAGCACAACATAGAGGAATTTACGGGACACAATGAAAGCTGTTCTATGGGGGAAATACATTGCAGTGAATGCAAGCACTCTGTAAATAGAGCAAACCAAAATAATCTAATGATGAACCTCAGACAATTAGAAAAAGAGGAGCAAAACAAACCCAAAGCACATACTGGAGAGGAAATTATTAGAATCAGAGCAGAAATTAATGCAATGGAGACAAAGAGAACAATATAGAGAATTACCAAATCAAAGTGCTGGTTCTTTCAAAGGATAAATAAAATCCCAGCACTTTGGAGGCAGAGACAGGAGGATTGCTGAATTCGAGCCTTGTCTGGGCTACATAGTGAGCTCAGGGCCAGCCTGAACTACAAAGCGAGACCCTGTCTCAAAAAAATAAAAAATAAAAAAGATCGACAGACCCTTAGCCAACTTTATCAAACAAAGGAAGGAAAAGGCTCAAATCCATGCTATAAGGAATGAATACGGGGAAATCAGCACATTTCCAGAAGAAGTCCAAAGGATAATAAACATATACTTTGAAAATCTGTACTCCATGAAGATGGAAAATCTAGAAGAAACGGACAGATTTCTAGACACATATGACCTTCCAAAGCTGAATGAAGAGGATATAAAAATGTTTAACAACCCAATATCAAGCTGGGAATATGAAAATATAATAAAAAACCTACCCGCAAAGAAAAGCACTGGTTCTGATGGCTTCACTGCTGAGTGCTACAAAACATTTAAAGAAGAGCTAATACCAGTACTTCTCAATATTTTTCATGAAATTGAAAGGAAGCAGTACTCCCCATATCATTCCTTGATGCAACCATCACCTTGATTTCAAAGGCAGGAAAAGATCCCACCAAAAAGTAAAACTACAGGCCAATCTCTCTAATGAACATTGACACAAAAATCCTAAATAATATACTGGCAAACGGAAGACAAAGAGTTATCAAGAACATAATATACCTTGATCAAATCTGATTTATCCCAGGGATGCAAGGCTGATTCAACATATGTAAATCAATCAATGTAATACACTATATTAACAGACTCAAGGACAAAACCATATGATTTTCTCAATTGATGCAAAAAAAAAAGCATTTGACAAAATCCAACACCCATTTATGATCAGTACCCAACAGAGAATCGGTATCAATGGATTTTATCTCAATTTAATACAAGCTATTTATGAGAAACCAACAGCCAGCATCATACTGAAAGGGCAAAAAATGAAACCTTTTACACTAAGGTCAGGAACAAGGCAAGGATGCCCGCTGTCACCACTCTTGTTCAATATAGTACTGGAAACATTAGCCATAGCAATCAGGCAGGACAAAGATATAAAAGGAATAAAGATAGGAGAAGAAGAAGTTAAACTGGCATTATTTGCTGATAATATGATACTCTATCTTGAAGATCCTAAAAACTCAACCAAGAGACTGCTAGACTTAATTGCCAAATTTGGTAATGTTGCTGGATACAGTGTAAATGCTCAAAAATCAACAGCCTTTGTCTACACAAACAACAGATTCACAGAAAGAGAAATTGGGGAGTCAAACCCTTTCACAGTAGCACCCAGAAAAATGAAATATCTAGGAATCGACCTAACAAAGGAAGTGAAAGACCTCTACTCTGAAAACTATAGGTCTCTGAAAACTGAGATAGAAAAGGAAAGCAGAAAGTGGAAAGATATCCCTTGTTCCTGGGTCGGGAGAACCAACATTGTCAAAATGGCTATACTCCCACAACTTCTATATAGATTCAATGCAATTCCAATTGAAATTCCAACGGTATACTTCACAGAGCTAGAGAAACTAATACAAAAATTCATCTGGAACCACAAGAAACCTAGAATGCAAAAGGAATTCTAAGTAACCACGACATGGCAGGAGGTATTACAATTCCCAGTTTAAAACTCTACTATAAAGCCGCCGTGATAAAAACTGCATGGTACTGGCAAAGTAACAGACCTGAGGACCAGTGGAATAGATTAGAAGACCCAGAAGCAACCCCGGATACACTAAGCCTTATCTATGACAAAGGAGCCAACATCCTCAATGGAGAAAAGACAGCATTTTTAACAAATGGTCCTGGAAAAACTTTAATGCCAAAAACTAAAGCTAGACCTATCTCTTTGACCATGCACAAAACTAAACTCACAATGGATAAGAGACTTAAACATTAAAACAGAAACAATAAGCCTGCTGGAAAAATTTGTTCAGTAAAAGTCTTGGAGACATTAGCTTAAAGCAGAGATCTTATGAGTAAAATGTCTACAGCAAAAGAACTAGCAGAAAGAATCAACAAATGGGATCTCATCCTACTGAAAAGCTTCTGCACAGCAAAAGAAGTCACTGGGAGTGCTAAAAGATAACCAACAACATGGGAAAACAATCTTTACTAGCTGTTTATCAGACAAAGAGCTATTATCTACAATATATAAAGAACTCAAACAGATCAGCCTCCCCAAGTTTAAAGACTCAATTCAAAAATGGGCATCTGAAATGAACAAACACTCCTCAGAGGCAGATGTCAAAGCAGCTAAGAAAGATGTGAAGAAAAGTTGAACATCATTCATCATTCAAGAGATTCAAATGAAAACAACACTGAGATTTCATCTCACTCCAAAAAAAAAAAAAAGGCTGTTATTACAAAATCAACCAACAATAAATGCTGGTGAGTCTATGGGGAGAAAGGAATCCTTCTCCACTGCTGTTGGGATGGCAGACTTGTGCAACAATTGTGGAGATCTATGTGGAGATTTCTCAGAAAACTCGGACTAGGGGGTCCCACTTGACCCTGTCATCCCTCTGCTAGGCATATACCAAAAAGAATTTTAAAAAATCACATTGGAAAGACAGATGTACACCCTTGTTCATAGCAGCTCAGTTCGTGATAGCTCAGTCTTGGAACCAACCCAAATGCCCATCAACTGGAGAGTGGATAAAGAGGTGTTTTTTTTTTTTAATAAAATGGATTATTATTCTGCCATAAAGAATGACAAGATTGATTCATTTATGTGCAAATGGATACACCTGGAGGACACGCTAATGAGTGAAATAAATAGACCACAGATAGAGAAATACCAGATCTTGTTTTTTTACATGTTCACCTGTAGATGCAAATGAGCTCTAGAAAATATGACAGTTTTTGTAGAATGGGAAATTTCCAAAGGAAATTTGGTGTAGTGATAGAATGAGGGGAAGGGATAAATATGATTCTGAAAGAAAATAAAAGAGCATGTATATTAGTGGTGGGGAGGTGTGACTGGGTAGGGATATGGGTAAAAATGAGAAATGACCTGTGTCATATATTGGTACAAATTCCACAATATTATATGTGATTTTGAAATGTATGTAAATTAAATTCCAATAAAGAATTCAAGTAAAAAAAAGTTTCATTTTCTGAATTATATCTTAGAGAACTGAACATTACCCAACTAATAAATTACATTTTAATAATCATTTTTTTCTTGTAAGCATACTGATTTATAAACAAACTTTCATAAATGGCCATAAAGTCAATTAAGTTGATCCAACTGTGTAAAATCGTTATACACAGCATGTAAGACTTTTGGTTCTAATGATCTTTGAGCACTCTCATTCTAGCATCATAAAGAAATAAACAACAAATAACATGATTTTTGTCCTAGAAATGAGACTTTGTATTGTCTACAGTACTCCATCTTACTTAATGAGGTGCTAAAAGGAGAGTGTATTTATGTAAAAGCCCAAAAAAATCTCTCTTCTAGAAAAAATTTGATGCCATTCATGACTTAAAATATTGAAAATTAAGAAAGTAAGTTTTAACTTCAAAATGAGATGTTTAGTTGCAAAGTAAAAACAAGAAGAAAATCACTAAATAAAATCACTAAAAAAATTTCTTCCAATTCTTTCTTATTGGTCCTAGTGTCTCAGCTATTGGTTCCTACTGGCTATAAGTGAACTTTCACTTGTCCTTCACAGTTAGCATTCCTTTTGGTGATAGAGGGGGTAGGAATCATGATATCAATATGTTTCCCAGCCTCCCTCAAACTTCTGGCCTCAAACAATTCCCCTGGTTTGCCCTCCCAAGCTGCCTGGTCTACAGTAATCTATTTCCAAACATGGCCAGCTCTTTTGAAATCTGATTTGCATGGAAGTCTAAGTAAGTAGCATTCCCAGTGTAGTGAGTAGTTCTGCTGAAATTCAAGGTGGCATCCCCAATATTAAGCTTAGTTCTCTGATTATCATCACTGAGATAAAGTTGTGTTTCTACTGTTAAGAAAATATTTTAGACTTTAAAAACATACGCATTTTTCTAATATTTCTTGTTTACCTAGGCCTGGGTTATCTATTAAAAGCATTCTCACAGAGGCACAATTTTATATCTTTCCCCATGATTTTCATTTGATAAAAGCATTGTTAGAGAGCAATGGTATAAAAAATAAATAGCAAGCCCTATTTCCTATTTGCCATTTGCTTATTTTCTGGTCTTGTTTTCAACCTACTTCAAACACTGTAAGTTGAGGGAATCATTCATGCTTAGACTTGGGGACAAAAATTCTTTTTTTTTTTTTTTGAGACAGGGTCTCACTTTGTACTTCAGGCTGGCCCTGAGCTCAATATGTAGCCCAGACAAGTTTTGAACTCAGCAATGCTCCTGTCTCTGCCTCCCAAATTCTGAGATTACAGGCATGAGCCACCACCCCTAGCATTGTGGGGTATGGTGCTGATTGCTGGTGGGTGTGAGTCTCCACGCCCAATAACCAGGAATTTTGCACTTGCTAGGCAGGCGGTGGAACCACTGAGCTAAATCTTCAGCCCAAGGGGACAAAAATTCTTGTGCGAGAAACAAAGACTAAAGCAAGAGGTAACTGTTGAAAAGAATCACTGTATGATATAGCTGAAAAACCAGTTAAAGAAATGGAAGAGATATTAAAAAAAGGACACATTGCTGCTAGAAACTTCTTTATAGCTGTAGGCCTTTCCCTAACATTAGTGCGTAATTTGACTTTCTAAAAAAATATAGATACTGGGCCAGAGATTTAGCTCAGTGATTTTGGTGCCTGCCTCTCAAGCACAAGGTCCTGTCTTTGATCTCCAGTAACCACATACAGTGCTGGGTGTGGTGATCACGCCCAACAACAATTAACACCACATACCACAGTGCTGGACCTGGTGGCTCAAGGCTGTAATCCCAGCACTCAGGAGGCAGAGACAGGAGGATTGCAGAGTTTGAGGCTTGCCTGGGCTACATATTGAGCTACAAAGTGAGACCCTGTCTCAAAAAAAAAAAAAAAAAATATATATATATATATATATATATGCATGTACATATATGTATGTATGTATGTATGTATGTATATATATTTTCCTGGTTCTACCAAAGTTGGATAACCTCATGCTTCCCAAGTGCTCCTTCATACAATCAAAAAGTATCAGATAAAATGAAGCAAGTAGAAAAAGAAAAAAGAAGGTTGTTTAGGATCATCAGGGCTTGAAGAAAAACATAACATTGAGTGTTCTGGCTTCCTTCTTGTCTCACATATCCTTAACAGTGTTCAGTAGAATTTCAGTCCCAGAGCCATGAATAGAATAGACAAGAAAAACTCTAAGAAAGAGTTGTTCTCCTTGGGAAAAAAAAAAAAAAAAAAACCTGGAAAGTAATAGGTTTTATTATGTGTCCAAGTTAATTTTTTAAAGAGAATATTAGATATGCTAGATAAAAATTTAGATTAAGAAGTTAGATAAAATAGATAAAAGGAAACTAACAGTAGGACTACTAAAACTAACACTAAAGACAAGATTATAGAATTCCACCTACCAAAATACGTTAATAGGCCCCCAGTTCTCAACGGTGTGTGCTTCAGCCCTTTGAGTACCCACACTACCTTTTTTTTTTTTTTTTTTGTAGTGACAGGGTTTCACTTTGTAGTTCAGGCTGCCCCTGAGCTCTCCATGTAGCCCAAGCAAGCCTTGAACTCAGCAATCCTCCTGCTTCTGCCTCCCTAGTGTTGGGATTACAGGCCTGAGCCACCACCACCAGCATTATTATATGTGGTATTATTGTTATATGTTATATTGCTGGTGGGCATGAGTCACCCTGCCCAGTATTATTGTGTGTGGTTATCGGGGACCTTGTGCTTGCTAGACAGGCACCAGAACCGCTGACCTAAATCTCCAGCCCCACACTGACTTCTTGAGTGTGTCTGATCTCTCTCTATCTCTCAATAAATCTCCTTCACTCTAACCTCCAATATTCCTGGAAATCCAGTTTTGATTTCTAGGGAACAAAAATTCAACACATATGACATCTAGCAGGTTGAGAGTTAAATTTCTCCTATATCAGCTTCAAAGCCTCAAACTTATTTGTTGTTAGTCAAAAGTGAGGGTTCAACCCACATAGCTCTGGTGACAGTAGGGGAGCTTGCAGCCAACATAATGGCAGTGGCACCTTTTGATTTCAAGAGACTATCTTGCCTCCAAAGCTGAATCTCTGAATCTCTGATTTTTCTCTTTGCAAATAGGATAGTACACGATTGCAGTAAATGATTCTACTGGTCCCAACCTATAGGGAATACAGGAA
Organism: Thryonomys swinderianus; assembly: GCA_004025085.1. Taxonomy (NCBI): domain Eukaryota; kingdom Metazoa; phylum Chordata; class Mammalia; order Rodentia; family Thryonomyidae; genus Thryonomys; species Thryonomys swinderianus. Next base: position 14,419 of record PVIC010020710.1, read on the forward strand.
ATCTACTTTCTTACCCTTTAACCTCACACACTTACTTTCTTTAGTTAAAACCATATCTTGTTTTATATAACCTGATAATCTCTTTATAAAGTACAATCTAGCTGTACCCTCAATGATCTCTTTAGGACACACTTTCCATTTGCAATATAGACAGGCTGAGAAGTTCCTTAACCTTTGTATTTGTTTTCCTTTTGTTTATAAATGGCTCTTTCATATCAACTCTTGTTGCACTTGTGTGTGTGTGTGTGTGTGTGTGTGTGTGTTGTGCCCGGAATCAAACTCAGGCCCTTATTCTTTTAAGAGCTAAATCCCCAGCCATGTTCTTGCATTGTGATATAGCAACAGGAGTTCCCAAACCATAACTTCAGTACTTTGCTCAGAAGTCTCCTCTGGTATGTCCAATTTTATCATTTGTAATTTTCTCATGTACACCTCAAAATTCTTCTGGCATTTATTCAAAATCCAGTCTCAAAGCTACTCCAATATATGTATATACAGCAGCATGCCTCTTCATTGTACCAAAAATTATATTAGGTAACTCAGCATACCACAATAAAACAGAGTTAAAATTAAGTTTAGGTTTCAGACTTAGAGCAAAGTTTGGTGTTAAAATTAGAACAAATCTCATTGAGGTCAGTCTGGTGTGAGATACCACTGAAAATGAGAAAATCAGAGCATTAGTTGCCTCTGCCAGGTAAGAGATGAAATATCTGTTAGCCGCCTGATAGCCTGCTGCCCGAGTGGGGAAACCAGATGTTGCCATCTGCTTTGACAAGGTGAATATGGAAGTTCAGCTCTCAACAATACTACAAAGTAGGGGGCCACAATGGACCATCTGCTCCCATGAGAGTGGGGATATGTGTAGAAGATTAGCTTTGCACAGGCCTTGGTGAAATGAAGGGTAGGTTTTTATTGGTATCTGGCTGGAGTCGGGTAAGCAAAAATTGCACAAATTCATGATTTAAAAAAATAAGAACTAATGTATAGTCCATGATCAACATTTAGGAAGGGTTTTGCTACTCTGAGGTCTGTTCTCCTGAGGGGTATGTTCATATCATCAAAGGGTAAAGCTAAACTCCATCTCATGTTACTTATTGTTAATCAGCCAATGTGAGCCCATACTTCATTTTTACTGGGGTGTGGTCCAGAAGTCGCCAAGAAACTGAATTGGGTTATCAATTTACCCCTTGCTTTCCACCTCGGCAGTAGTATTGCCTATAAAAAGTTAAATAGGGCCCAGAGTGTCCTAAGATAATATCCAGACTATCTTAGACACAGCAAAAAACATGGGTGAGATAAAGGATCAGAGAACTCATAGGTTGGAGAAGAAAAGGAAATTAATATATACTGTATTGACATTGAAATGAAATCAATGTTGAAATTATATGACAAGGATTTTAAAGGGGCTGTGTTGAAATAGCTCAGTGAACAATTTTATATTTTCAAAAAAATAGAAAATACCTGCAAAGAAACATATTGTAAAAACTTATATTAAAGGAATTAAAAGTATAATAACTAAAATATTTTAAAATATACAGGATACACTCAATTGTAGGCAGAAACAACAGAGATAGAATCAATGAATTTGAAGACATGTCAGTAAAGTTCACCCTGTAAGAACAAAAGAGAGTAGACAGACTAAACAAAATGAAAATTATCTCAGAGACCAGTAGAACAATGATAAAAATACATAACATTAGTGTACTCAGTCTGAGATGAAAAACATTGAGATTATAAAAAGGTAAGAAAAATAAAAAATATATAAATTAGTATAGCCACTATAGAAATCAGTATGGAGATTATTCAAAAATCAAAAAATAGAGTTACCATTTTATCCAGCTACACCACTTTGCTATAAACCTGAAGAAATTAAAATCAGCATGCCACAGGAAAACCTCCATACCCAGGTTTACTGTGGCATAATTCACAATAGCCAAGATATAGAACTAGCCTAGGTACCTAGATAAATAGATAAAGAAGATGCACAAAGCAGTACTATTTGGTCTTAAGGAAGAACAAAATTCTATCATGTGGAGGAAAATGCATAGGTCTAGAGACCATCAGACTGAGCAAAGTATTCCTGTCTCAGAAACACTGGCATGTTCTCTCTAATATGTATGACTAGAAAGTAGAAGGCAAACTGTTATCAAATAAAGGAAGGAAATAAGAGGGAGAGGGAGATTTGTAAGAGCTGGTAATAGGATGGATATGAGCAAAATGCATTATATATGCTGAGAACCACTCAAAATGTTAAACTAAGCAATGGGTGGGTTAGAAGATGTGATGACATGAGAAAAGAAGATGATCAGAGTGTTATGTGCATCTACAAATCAACCAAAATGAAATTTACTAATCTGTATAACCAATAAATAAGGAGAAAAGTAGAATGGACGAAAACTTCCCAAATTTGATAAAAAATACTAAACTTGCCCACTCAAAAAAAAAACTCAGAAAAAGGGAAAATAAGATAAACTCAAGTAAGTCCTTGCCAAGAAACACCATCCTTAACGTTCTGCAGGCTGACACAAATTAAAGATTTTTGAGGTCATCCAGGGGGAAATGACATTATTCATAGAACATCAATTCAAATGACAACAAATTCCTCATGGGAAACCATGGCGCCAAATGGAAATGTCACAGCATTCTCAGCAACTACTGAGTCCTGTGATCAGAAATGAGAAAGAAAATGTTTCATTTAAAGAAAAAGGGGAATGTATTGTTTGCAAAATGCTATGGATGGACCGTCCCTTACTGTTTTCAGCTTTTGTTGATCATGTCCACTGCTGCTGCCTCTTTTGAACTATCATGCTGCACAGATGAGAAAGCTTCCATGGAGTGGTGCATGTCGTCCTACATTTGTACAATAAACATCTGCTTAGCTTCCAAAATAATCACAGGACAAAAAAAAAGGTGAAGCAGAATATTTGTTTGACTGAATTTTATTCTTTTCTATTTTTTGTTTTGGAAATGCATTTGAGGCTATTAAAGTCAAGTATTTACTAGGTAGATTGAAACTTCATCATCTAAAAGTTCATCTTTCAGAAGTGTTTAGCAGTCTGAAACACACCAAGGTGGTGATGTTTGCTTTTGTTTTAATGTTATACAAATTATTATTTAAGAATTAAGACTGGTGCTTACCAAGGGCAAGAGACATAGCAGCAACCTGGAGAGATACTAAGTTTTCCATGTGCATGATTGGTGGTGATGATAAATACTCATATGAAAGTGACATTAATTAAAATAAGGCATTTATAGCTGAAGTTTATCACAAATGAAAGAAGAGACTTTGCACAAAGATCTAGCTAACACCTGTGAAGGTCTGACTCAATCAGTAATGTTAGCATCACCCTTCAGTCCTCATGTACTACACTTTCTTCTTCTGCCCCCCCCACACACATCTGATCTACCCAGAAATTTCCAACCTTCCTCAGTGACATATATCCAAGGAAAAATGTTCATTTTGTACCTCACTCTTCCTTCTTCTTTCTCCTCTGTGAAAAAAAAAATATTTAGAGAAGAAAATGTATTTCCTTAGCTCCCTTCTGAAATTAAGCACAGAATAATGGGTACAGCCTGCACCATAAGCTCCTCTAGATTCTAGATTTTGAATTTTATGAGACTGTGCACATGCTCCTGTTGTCTCTCTTTCCCTGACTATGTCTGCACCTAACTATGATAATCACTTTGACTTGTTCTTGAACTGCTTGTTATTGGACATCTCTACCATTCGTCTACCCTGACGTCAGGCAGTTACACTGGCTTCACATACTACACCATTGTTGCTCTGACTAGACTCAGCAAAGAGTTGACTTATTTCTGCACATATTATAATAGAGGGGACTCCCACATTCAGTCAGCAGACAGAAGCTTTGGAAGCTGTGTGTAACATGTTTTGAATTTGAAGACCTCCCCTAAGAAGTAAACATTCCCTCATGGAGATGATCTCTGAGGGTATAATGGAGGGTCCTTTCAGGCAAGAAATAGAAATAAAGAGAAAGATAGGATGCTATTAGCAAGTCCAGTGATACCAGAAATTCATCTGCAATAATCCAGGAACAATTCCAATGCAGTAGATAGGGTAGATGGGCCCTACTTCCCTGCTCATCTGGATTTGATTTCAGACATATTTCACTCACTCCAAAATGCTTATTGAGGATTCACCAGACTAACTACATAATTTTCAAAACAATACAAAATGAAAATGTGTAGGATTTTGTTCAAACTATAAGGATTTCAGGAAGGGAGCATATTGTATTAGAATAAACCCAGTCCTTCTTGAAGCAGGGGCTGTGTGTTTGTGCTCCTCACACCCTATGGACACAGGCCTGACACAGAACATTTGGAGGGTGAGCTGTTGGGATAACAGGGCCCAGTTGTATTACATGCCTTTGGCTGCAGTCATGTGCCATTAATTTAAGAAGCCAAAAGTTGCTATGTATTTATCACGCTTTATCACTGACAATACGAAGAGCTTCAGAAATATGTCACACATCACAGGCTAAAACTGGAAGCTTGAATGACAGCTGCGTAACTGATACTGAAGGCTGGGAGGAGCACCTGTTATCAGAGACAGCTCTGCTGTCTCTTGGAGAATAGCAGTGTGAGATGGAAAAATGTACAAATGGTGTTTGCATCACAAAGTAGGTGAAAACAATTTTTTCTCTCTGAACTCAGTTTCAAGCAGAAATTTTTAGCCACCATGTTCTTTTATTCATTTATTATGTATTTTATATTTATTGTGTTCTTTTATCTATCAAATATTATATGTGATAACAAAATTGTGCATGTGTATACATATAAGTATATTTATTTATTTATTTATTTATTTATTTATTTATATTTATTTACTTTTAAGACAGGGTCCTGCTTTGCAGTTCAGGCTGGCTCTGAGCTCACTATGAAGCCCAGACATGTCTTTAACCCAGCAATTCTCCTGCCTCTGCCACCCAAGTGCTGGGACTATGGGTGTGAGCCACAGCATCTGGCATTTGTGGTATGTGGTACTGATTGCCAGTAGGCATGAGCCACCACACCATATATTGTTGTATGTGGTTACCGGGGATTGAACCAGAGACCTTGTGCTTGCTAGGCAGGCACTAGAACCACTGAGCTAAATCTCTATTTTATTCTTCTAATGCTTACAACTGCCAGGAAAGTGACATTATGTCAAAATCAAAAGAAGCATGCAAAAAAAAAAAAAGATGAGAGAGGGGCACATTAATTTTTCTTAACTATTCTTACCATAGAGGTAAGAATACTGTGCATGTTTTAACTATGAATACATCTATTACAGCTTCTTTCTGTGGTTTTAAGTATAACCTTCATGTCAGTTTTCCAAGAATAATCTTGACTTTTATTGAAGTGCATAAATACACAGTTCAAACTTCTGATCTCTCTCAGAATCAAGTTATTTAGAGACACCTTACATCTCCCTAGTAAGTGATAGGAGCACTCATCTTACTGTGCCAAATATGTGCCCCTTATTCCCTAATGACCCCAAATTTGTCCATTAGCTAGCTGGCGGTTTCTCATAGTATTTGGTTTTTGGAACAGTTAAGGATTGGATAGTTCTTGCTATGTTTTTAGTTGCTGGAAACAGTATCCAGGGTGACTTCTAAGTATCACAAAGTCTGGTCTCAGTACCTGAACTGTTTCCAAGCCTGTATTGCCAGGTGAACAAGAAAAGAACAGGAGGAAAGAAAGAAGACCCTGCAGATTACCTCTGAGACACTGTGCCTTCCTCTCTCCTAGAAGAAGTAAATCTGATCTGAACACAATTTTGGTGCAAAAATTTTCAATCACTGTTTTTCAGTCAATGTTTATTCACCAAACACTGAACATTCAATTTTTTCAAGGCACTTTGTATTAGGTAGAGAACTAAATAGCAAATAATCTGTCCTTCGATGGATTTTCTCTATGACAAGATAAACAGAAAGATATAAAAAGAATAAAGGCTGTGATCATCAGAACTCTTCATGTTGGGAGAGAAAGAGATGACTAGGAAAATATCTGGCTTGAGTGATAAACTGTAAGGTGGAATTAGGCAAGTGAAGAAGTGAGAAATTCCAGACAGAAGGAATCAAACTGTCTGGGAACTTTGAATAGGACAAGGCAGAAGAGATAAGGAAAGCCTGGACCATGGAGGAATTGAATGTTTTGATAACAGTTTTAAAATATTTATCTGAAATAGTCAAATACAATACAAGAATTTTAAGAAGGGAAAACTGAGTATAACTGTCTCTCAGTACTAAGGGGAGCTGACTTGGGTAGACTTGCAAGGGAGTTCTAAGACAAGATTGCAGATGGCAAATGAGTTTGGAGTAAATGGAAAGTGAAACAGTGAGAACATTATACATACATTTTCCTACAAAGGAAAAACTTAGAATTTAGTTTACCAAGAGCAAAGGAAAGAGTATCTAGCAGCAAAGAAAAGAGAATCTTCTCACTCCCACAGTCATTAGTTTCCTTCAGAATTAGCAATAACCTTAAACTTTTCTATGCTTAAATTTCTACTCAAATGATTCATATAAACTTGTTTCTAAGGTCCAAGAAACAAAATTTCTTCTTGATAGCAGCAAACTCTGCTGTTGCATTAGAATTTCTTCTGCTTTTAGAATTGCATTCTGTACTTTGCCTTCATGGTGGGAAATAGAAATTCTATGACTGGAGAATGTGGTTACAGTTTGGCATGTGGAAATGGAAATAACTTCTGTGAGCTTCCATTGTTAGAGGCACTCTTCGTTGTCTTGGAAACTTCAGTCTATGTGGAAGAAGCAATGTGTTTTGTGGGAAGATGATACAATGATCAGGTATGCTATGTGTAAAAACTGTGTGAAGATGTGTTGGCCAAATTTGTTGGCAGTACAACCACAGTTCAGTTTTGGTATATGTCACATATCTGCTAAAGTGTATGTTTATTTGCAATATTTGCAAAATATTTCTTAGGCAAAGTAAATATTATAAGAAACATAACGGTGAAGTTTCCTTTGAGCACATGCCTTACAGAAAGTACAGCCAGAAAGGATACATGATGTAAACCAAAGCCAGATATTCAAGTCTTTCATTCATCATTTTTGAGTTTTCTAAGATGTGTGAATGTTTAATTTGTTTAGTCTTTATGACTGTTAAGTTTGGAGGCTCATTTCATAAAGCCACAACTTCCAGCCAATAGGATTTTATCACTAAGGGAAATAGAAGCATTTGGGAGGCTTAAAGGAAGGTGGAAAAATCAGTCACTTTATGGTGCATTTCAAAAGTCAAAAAGTTCTCCCTGAAAATTACACTTTAAAACTTTGGAAAATTCTGGTTAAGAAATAGCAATCCTAAAGACTTCAACTTACAACAGGGTCAACTTGGTCATACTCTAAATTAGGTTAAAGTATTTTTCTTATAAAGAACAGATCATTTTTGAAAATAAATTTAATATCCTCATCTAAAACATTTCTTCCTCATTTGCACAATCAAGATTTAGTAAATCACCACTTTGTTCTTGGTTTGTGAATACAATAATTCTTAAACATCATTCTTTCCTTCAAAATATTTTAGTCTAAGAGAAGAGATTAATAATTTCATAAGCTTAATGAAAAATAAACAATTTTCATAGTGGTCCATAGGCAAGAATGGTCAGTTCAACATGAGGGAAATCAAAAATAATAATTTTAATAGCAACAACAGTGAACTTCAAATAAAAAATGTCCTTTGTATTTCTGAGCATAAGCAATCTTTCCAAGTGAGCAACAGACCAGAAGGCAAAATCTTTGCCTCCACTGTACTGTCACCTTGGCATCTCTCTTATTTGCTTTAAGGGAACATATATACTTAACTCCACTTGGGCCATGATCAAAACCTTTCATCAAAGCGCCAGTCTTTTATTAACATGCTTGGTGGCCTGAAAAAGAAAAATGGAGATACTTAAATGTCCTGATGCAAAAGAGAAGCCGTTTCACTTGTTGGCATCTAACTCGTTCAAAGCATCTGGTGAGAGTTTATGGATTCTTGTTACCTATGTAAATGCATAGTCACTTCTTTTCTCTCAAAATAAATAAATTTTCTAAAATACTCATTTTTCTTCATTTTCCAAGTATTAGCCCTCTAAAGAAAAATTATGTGTAAATTTTTTTTTCAAGATTTGTCATTTAGGGAAGTATTTCCAGTAGAAATTCCAGTAGAATTATTGTATTGCCTAAATGTGTGTGTATACATATGCATACATACATACATGGAAGAAATCAGATTATCAAAAGTAAGAGACAGTTTTAAAAACTTCTTTTGGGGCTGGAGATTTAGCTCAGTGGCTCCAGTGACAGCCTAGCAAGCACAAGGTCCATGGTTGGACCCCAATAACCATATAAACAGTACTGAGCATGGTGACTCACGCCCAACAGCATTCAGTACCACATACTACAGTGCCAGGTGTGGTGTGTCATGCTTGCAATCCCAGCACTTGGGAAGCAAGAAGAAACAGGAGGATTGTTGATTTGAGTCTTGCCTGGGCTATATAGTGAGCTCAGGGCCAACCTGAACTACAAAGTGAGACCGTCTCAAAAAAAAATTGTTTATCTTATTCTACTAATATTATTCTCTTTTGGATGACTGAATGATACAGGTTACTATACACAGACAAGTTTGGCAGTTAAAAAATAACTCATTGAGGATAGACAAATCTAGAATATCATAAAATTATTTTATGATATTAGCATACTCTTTGTAATAAACACATTACATAAATATAAAGACAAGTAGCATATAAAACATGGAAATGTTGAGGAAATGTGAGTTATTCAAGAACACTCAAGATAAATGTTGATTTGAATTCAAATAGAGGAAAAAGACTTCTGGTTTGAAGATAAATACATTTTGCATTTACTTCTCTGAGAAGTTTCTTCAACATAAAAGTATGACTAAAGGGCTGGAGATTTAGCTCAGTGGTTCTGGCGTCTGCCTTGCAAGCGCAAAGTCGTGATTTCAATCCCTGGTAACCACATACAGTGCTGGGCGTGGTGGCTCACGCCTCTAATTCCAGCACTCGGGAGGCACATACAGTAGGACTGCTGAGTTCAAGGCTTGCCTGGCCTACATAGTGAGCTGAGGGCCAGCCTGAATGACAAAGCGAGACCCTGTCTCCAAAAAAAAAAAAAAAAAATATATATATATATATATATATATATATATATATATATATATAGTATGACTAAACATAGAATCTGCAAGTTCAATGAAATTGGAGACATCTTCTACTTCTATCTGAAGTACATACCACAATAAAAATGGTAGAAAGTGACCCCCTTCCCCAAAAGCTGAGCAAGAGTCTTCAATGAGGAATGTGCAAAGTGCATGTTTGTGTGTGTGTGTGTCTACTAGGGCAGGGGATGGATTTCCTGTCCTCATCATCAAGTGATGTAACTGACATTTAGTAGTTGAAGAAAATGAGAAAGGATTTCTTTTCTGGAAATACTACCAGCTCACCTGCCACAAACACTCATAAACATAGCTCCACAGATCACAAACTACCATATAGGGAATTTAATGAATAAAGACAAGATACAAGATAAAGAGTTACAGGCACCAAGGTTGGACACAGATGGAATCCTGATTTGGTAACTAACTAGACATGTATTACCTAAGCCAAGACACTCATTTTTTAATTTCTATTTCATCAAACATAATAGAGTCAAAAAACACAACCAAAGTGAGATAAAGAATAAAGTTGTTTATGTTCATGAAACCTAAATTAAGAATTTTGAAAAAGACACACTTTCTACATTTTTCTTCACCTATCTTCCTGGCAGTCTTCAGTCTTGTCCACTTGTTGAAGAATAGAATCCCTACTTTAAATAGTATATATATACTTGAACAAAAATATATTAATCTGCATACTTTTCATCTCCCTTTTATTGGAAAACTAGTAGTTATTCATTATTTAAAAAGTTAAGAAGCTTTTAGGTCAAATTCACAGAAATAAAGGTGAAAGGGGAGATTATAGATATGATTTCAGTAAGAAAATATATTATCAAATTGGAAGAAAGCTGCATGCACAGCTACATAGAGTACAGTAATGTAATAATAAATGAGATTCACAAGATATTTCTGTCATCCAGAAAAACAAGAACATCAAACTATATTGTTTGTACAAGGTTTAACATAAATGAAAAACTGTGTGGAAAAAAGTTTAATGAATTAATTTTTAATAAATTTTGACTCAGTATAGGGATTCCCCTATATCTATTAACACATTTCTCAACACCTGAAAGCGATGTTTTATATACTGTGTATTTTCCATTAAAACCAAAAAGAAACAGTGAGGAATTGTGAATATTTTACCACAAAGAGGCTGATGTATTACATAATGTTTACATATATAAAACCTTGCATTGTACCCCATAAATATTTGTAATTTTTATATCTATCTTAAATTGAGAAGAAACAAAAGATGTGTTACAGCTCAAAATATCTAAAAAGACAACAATCTCAAATGATTGTTCATCATTCTGTGGAAAATTTTTCAACATTATGCATGTACATGGTGAAACCTAATAATGTCCAATAGTAAAATTTCTAAGCAATGTAGCCTGAAGTCCAACTCCAGCCAAACATGAAGATCAAAAAGATGACCATTAATCATAAGAGAATCAATAATTACAGATGCAAATAATGTGAACTATGATATCCTTCTTCCCACAGAAGCAAAAATGAAGTGCAAAAGAACCAACAATAAAATTAGAATTGATAAGGGAGGCAGAGATAGGAGGATTGCTGAGTTCGCAGCGGCTTGCCTGGGCACCATAGTGAGCTCAGGGCCAGCCTGAACTACAAAGTGAGACCCTGTCTCAAAAAGCAAAAAAAAAAAAAAAAAAAAAAAAAAAAAAAAAAAAAAAAAAAAAAAAAAAAAAAAAAAAAAAAAAAAAAAAAAAAAAAAAAAAAAAAAAAAAAAAAAAAAAAAATTAGAATTGGTGGATGAAAACTGGCTAGCCCTCAAAGTTTAATTCAGAAGGGTCAGAGAGTTAGCTCAGTGGTTCCTGTGCCTGCCTAGCAAGTGCAAGGTCCCTGGTTCTATCTCTGGTAACCACAAACAACAAAACTAGATGTGGTGACTCACATACACCAGCAATCAGTACCACATACCACAATGCCAGGTGTGGTGGCTCATGCCTGTAATCCCAGCATTTGGGAGACAGAGGCAGGAAGATACTATGAGTTTCAGGTTTGCTTGGGCTACACAGTGAGCACAGGGCCAGCCTGAAGTACAAAGTAAGACACTGTTTCAAAAAAAAAAAGTGTTTAACTCAGAAAAATGTGAAAGACTATTTCCCAGATATTAAAATATATATATTTTAGGAGTATTTGCAAATAGTTTTCTAGGATAAAAGAAAAAGTATAAAAATAAAAGATTAGATGTCCTCACTGGTAAATTCCACTAAAAAATATAAATAATGAATACCAGCTCTTCTCACACTAAAGTCAGACTATTACACTAAAAGTATAACACTAAAGTATTATCCTAAAGTCAGACAGAGAGACTATAAAGATAGAAAACTATAGACTAAAAACTTTGATAAATGCTGAAACAAAAATTTTAGGCAGGTTACCACTATATTTAATTCAACAACATATTAAGATATTACACGACATAAGCAAATGAAATTATTCCTAGGAATGAAAAGGTAAGAATATCAAATAGGGGCCGGAGATTTAGCTCAGTGCTTCCACCGCCTGCCTAGCAAGGGCAAGGTCCCTGGTTCGATCTCAGTAACCACATACAATGACATGATATTGGGCGTGGTGACTCACACTCACCAGCAATCAGTACCACACCCTACAATGCTGGGCATGGTGGCTCACACACTCGGGAAGCAAGCAGAGGCTGGAGGATTGCTGAGTTCAAGGTTTGCCTGGGCTACATAGTGAGCTCAGGGCCAGCCTGAACTACAAAGCGAGACCTCATTAAAAAAATAAATAAATAAATTTAAAAATATTTGTGTGTATATATATATATATATATATATATATATATATCAAATAGCATAGATCCCCTGATAAGCAGAAAAAAGAATAAACATCACAATCATCTCAGTTGACACTTTGATAACATCCTTCACTCAGAAAGTATTCAGAAAAAATGGGAATAGAAAACTATCCAAATACAATTAAAACCAATCATGAAAAATTTGGCACTAATATAATTAGTGGTGAAAACCTTGTGTCTCTCATCTTACAGTGAGGAAAACAAGGAGTTTATGCTGTTGTTCAACGCTATACTGAAAGCTCTATCTAGAGCAACCAGGCAATAAAAATAAATAAAATACATAAAAACTGGGATATTCATAGATAGCCTTTTTTGAATATAGAAAATCCAAAATAATTTTTAAATATACTAAGGTTAATAAACAAATCCATTAAAATTGTAGGATGCAGTATCAGTATACAAAAATAAACAATTTTAAAAAGCAATTTTAATCATTTCTTTCAAAACTGCATTGCAATTAATAAAATAATATGAATTTAATCAATGATGTAAATAATTTCTATGATAAAAACTATGAAACATTCCTTCCCAAAACTAAAGAGAAACTAAATAAATGGAAAAACATATCTATAAATGGACTAGAAAATTTAGTATTATAATGTTGATTATATACAATGTGATGTGAAGATTCAGTACGTACCTTATCAGAATTTAGCAGTCTTTTTCACGGAAAAAGAATGATTCATGGAAACACTGATGATTAAATTCACATGAAATTCCAACAGGCTCTAATACTCAGAATACCGCAGAAAAAGTAAAACTAGACAGGAAGAGTTACAGTTTCCAATTACAGTGCTTGTTTCAAATTCACAGCAGTCAAAACTGTGGTACTAAACTAAAGTTAGATATGTAAATATGAATTTGATAGCCCACAAATAATCCCACATATCTATGGTTAGTTGATTTTGACAGGAGTACTGGGATCATTCAATGAGGATAAAGATAAAAGTGGTTCTGAGACAACAGTATATTTACATGGCAATTTTTTTTTATTTTAAAGGAAATAATTTTGATTTTATCTTGTACCATATGCAAATATTGCATAGAAATTGATCAACAAACTGTGTATAAGAAATAAATCAAATTCTTAGAAGAGTACATAGGGATAAATTTCCATGGAATTAGATTTGGCAGTAGATTCTTAGATATGACACCAAAACTACAAGAAAGAAAATAAGTAGCTAAACTAAAACTTCGTCAAAGTAAAAACATATGCACCAAAAGACATTAATTGAGAAAAAATTATCAGGTATTTCTTGGCCAGAAGATTTACACCTAGAATATATGAAGAACTCAAAGAGTTGGACTTCAGATTAAAAGTCCCAATCGCAAAAGGGCAACTGAAATGAAAAGACATTTTTCAGAGAAATTATACAAGTGAACAATGTACGAATACATCAAAAAATGTTTAACATTTCCTGCCAATAGAAAAATTTAAATTAAATTCCCTCTAAGATTATAACAATAAAGCTAACATCAGTAAATCAAATGATATCAAATGCTGGTAAGGATGCAAGAGAAAAGGAGCCCTTCTGAATTATTGCTGGGAGTTCAGACTGATACAACTATTGTGATAATCAAAATGGAGAATCCTCAAAAACAACTTGAAATGCCATTTGACCCAGCTATTCACCATCTTGGTATCTTCCTGAAAGAATTAATGGCATTTTATTATAGTGGTACATACACACCCTTGTTGATAGCAGTGCAATTCATAATGATAGTCCTAGAAGTCTTAACAGATGAGTTGATGAAGAAAATGTGATATTTATACATAATAGAGTACTACTTTGTCATTAAGAAGGATAAATTTGAATCATTTGTAGGAAAATGGATATACTTTGAGACAATGTTAAATGAAATAAATCAGACATGTGACCTTAAATATTTCCCATTTCTCCTATATGAGAAACCCAAACTACAAATAGAGGAAATAGGAATAAGGAGGAAAAATCTTTACAAAAAGGAAGGGAATCAAGCAATGGAGGGAGAGAGGAGGGAAAGGGAGGAATAGAGATGAAAAATAATTAAAATGTGTACATACATCTACTAAATTTTCTTGATGAATGTATTCATTACGTACTACAAATACATATCAATAAAAAGAATGCAAAAAGACAGTATACAGAGCAATAAAATATTTGAAAATTATATGTCTGCTATAGACCTCATACTTAAAAAACATAAAAAGTCTCTCATCCTACTTAAAAGCTTCTGCACAGCAAAAGAAGCCACCAGTACAGCTAAAAGACAACAAACAACATGGGAAAAACATTTATTAGCTGTTTCTCAGGCAAAGGGCTACTATCTAAAATATGTAAAGAACTTAAATAAATCAGGACCCCCAAGTTTAAAGACCCAATTCAAAAATGGGCATCTGAAATGAACAGACACTTCTCAGAGGAAGAAGTAAAAGCAGTCAAGAAACATTTGAAGAAATGTTCAACATCGCTGGTCAGTCAAAAGGTGCAGATGAAAACAACACTGAGATTTCATCTCACTCCACAAAGAATGGCTGCTATTGCAAAATCAACCAGCAATAAATCCTGGTGAGGCTGCGGGGAGAAAAGAACCCTTCTCCAGTGTATGGTATTGTAGACTTGTACAACCATTGTGGAGATCAGTGTGGAGATTCCTCAGAAAACTAGGATTAGAGGTCCCATTTGACCCTGCTATTCCCCAGGTAGGAATACACTTGAAGGAATTAAAAGAATCATCTCATAAAGATATATGTACACCCATGTTCATAGCAGCTCAGTTTGTGATAGGATAATCTTTTTTTTTTTTTTTTTTTTTTTTTTT
>PVIC010020711.1:0-29281 GCA_004025085.1 Thryonomys swinderianus
CACGGGACTCGACCTCCCTCCTAGGGCCTCTCCTCACCACGCCCACTCACCTGTCTTCACAGTGCCTATAACCAACCACTGTTTCTTCTGGCACCTGCTGCTCTTACTGACCTTTGTGAAATGCCTTCTGGCCTACACCTACATCCTTCTCTAGCTGGTGGAAAGGCCCAAACTCGGGCCTGTTAGCGCCTTATCCCTGTTTGCTCTGCACCTCCAGCTTCATCACCCCAGCAGTGGAAAGGGTGAAGGAGCACGATCTGTGATTCCTCATGGGCCTTGCCCATGTTTCTGTCTTTGCCGGACTCCTCTTCATACTTCAGTAGCCCTGCTTCATTTGCATTTCTCTCAGCAGCAGAACCACCTGTTCTCAGAACAAAGTGATTCTTGGAATACTCAATTCTTGTATTTTATTTAATTTATTGGTACATTATATATACACATCACAAATGAGAATTTGTAACAGTATATGACATAACTTAACTCTCATTTCTTACAATACTTTCTGCATTACTCAGCATTTGCTCCTTCTATTCACAGATTTAGAGTGCACTGAGGGGAGGCAACTGATCTTTACTATGTCCCCAGACTTCTCTGGCCCTTTTTATACTTTTCAATTTTCATAGGTACATGAAACAGCTGTGATGCATGGCTCACAAGTGCAATATTGCTGGAAGCATAGTTCCTAATTACCTAGAGTGACTGCCATGGCTTTTGGGACTTTTGGGGGATCAGGAAAGTTTGGGGAAAAGGTCAGTGAGATGCTGTGAGCATGAAACAAGACATGGGCAGATGAAACAGGTCTTGGGTGAGAGCAGCAAGGCAGTACAGAGAATGGTGTAGAGGGCAGACGGCTACATCCAGTGTAAAGGGGGCAGGGAGCTGGGCAGAGTTTGGTAGCTACAGGTCAGTATGCCTGTAACCTTTTTAATGGGGACACTGTTTAATATGTGCTGTATTGCTTGATGTACAGCCCCTCAAATGTATGAAAGGCTTTTTGCCTTTTTTCTTAACAGGTCGAGATGTTGGACACAAATCTACAGTCGTCACCAGTAAGCATGCACCTCACAGTGCTAGTCACATTGCCCTGCTTTATGCCTTTTGAAAGACTTGAATAATAAAACTTAAGGACATTTAGACAGACATGAATTTTTACTAAGCACCAGTTTTCAGAGAAAGCTATTCAGTTTTTTTCTGCAGCACCTATCCAGAGAGCAGAGACAAACTTTTTTTTAATGTGAAAAGATGGAAAAGAATTTCTAGTAACTAGGCCATCTTTACTTACCCCAGGCCTGAACACAAAAGGAAAATGGTAATGGATGGCAGAGAAAGATGGTCTCATTAGAGGAGACAAACATGCCCCTTAACAGCAGCAGCAGCAGCAGCAGCAGCAGCAGCAGCAGCAGCAGCAGCAGCAGCAGCAGCAGCAGCAGCAGCAGCAGCAGCAGCAGCAGCAGCAGCAGCAGCAGCAGCAGCAGCAGCAAGAATGTGGCTCACTAAAAGTAGTAATGAATTCATAAAGGCACTGAAGTTGGACTGTGGAGCAGCTTTTGGTTGCAGACTTTCAATCTTTGTCATTCCCAGTAAGGTCTAAACAAACACGTGAAGAAAGAGACAATGGCTACATAGCATATTGCCCAACACATAAATGACCTACAAAATGGCTTTGAAATTGATTAAAAAACAAAATGAGCACCTGTTCTTAGTACATTACAGCATATATTTAATTAACACAATATGATTTCAGCAAAGTAGAATATCAAGACTTTGGAGTTTGCACCAATACAGACTTGAATTATTGAAGAAACAAAGATTTTTCTGTATATGACTTAGTAGAGCAAAGACTATTCTGTGCTATTTAACATGCAGCAATGTTGTTAGTAACCATTTCTATCAATAATTAACACTGCATATCTACACATTTAAGGATTATTTTTAATGCCAAAACCCTTGTAACTGATTTTATTTGTGCTATAGGGCTGAAATAACTGCATTAGTTGCTAAAAAATATGCAGCTCTGCAAAAGAACGTAACAGCTGGTTAATACCAAATAACAATGCGACACAACAATTGAAAAGAAGTAAAGTCAAATTCTAGAACCAATTAAAACTACAGGGATAAATTAGGTAGGAAGAACGTAATTATTCAAATTGAGATCTGGGCAGGCTAACAGGACTAATAATAAACTCATCTTTTGCAGAGATTTAATAAGGAAATCATTTATTTAATTTTTATTTTCACTGTTAAATTTTTCCCTCCTTGGAGGCTGGAGAAAGTGGCTGAAGTGATTCTGTATATGCTTTAACAAATGTGTAAAATAGAAAATGAGGACATGTTGTTGTTTTTTCCATTCTGAGAGTCCTCATTCAGTCCATCTGGGAAACATCTACTCCAAGTGTCTACAAACAACTGCTTCTTACTTATTTTACCTAATATGCCCAGATAAAGACCAACCTCCTTCATGTTCTTATTGCACCTGACCCCACCGCTATCAGCCCTCAGGATCCTACATGATACTGGATGGTTTATTCAGTCTTTGTCCCTTGGCAGACTTGAGAGCAGGTACTACATAATTCACTTTTTTTACATTATTGTCTCAACTAATGCCTGATAAGTGTATTTGAAAATCAACCACTGCTCCACAGAAGAAACAACTAGGAACACAGGAAAACATGAAGACAATGGAATAAGCTAGCAAATTACAATGTGCTGACATTTAAAGGATTACATTTTGCTCTAGTTAGTATGAGATCAATTTTCCCCAGAGCAATCATCAAAAAAGACTTCAGGGGAGATTGGTGAATATGTTCAGTGTTTTTTACAAAACACAGAAGAAAGAGACACTGCTATCAATACAGATATCTTGTTTTCTGAGAGAGGAGTATTTAGAAAGGGGTCAGATGATTGATTATCCAATATGCTGTATAATGTTATTTCATTCTCACAATAGTATCTTTGTGCGTCAAAAGACTCTAGTACAATGTGGTCCTAAGCCCTCAAGGTCTAATCCAGATTTAGTGTGCATGGTTTTCCTTAAAGGTAACCAGAGAAACACAGATCTCATACTTCAGATGATATTCTTTGCCCTTCATGTTCAGAGCCACTGATGAATCATTTCATATAAGAAGCAGTGTGAATGGAATGGAGGAAGGGTTTACAAAGAGCTGCAGAAAATAATCTCAGTTGGGATAAAAGTTTAAATTTCCTAGGAAAGCTCTGAGTTGGATGGGATTCTTCTTACTGGATGGCAAACATCATTACCCAAGGAACAATTTTATTATTGGGTGTTATAAAAGAAACATCACAGTACTGCGTCACTTTGGGGAGCAAATATCATTTTTTTTTTTTTGAGACAGGGTCTCGCTTTGTAGTTCAGGCTGGCTCTGAGCTCACTATGTAGCCCAGGCAAGCCTGGAACTCAGCAATCCTCCTGTTTCTGCCTGCTGAGTGCTGGGATTACAGGTGTGAGCCACCACGCCTGGCACTGTGGTATGTGGTATTGATTGTTGGTGGGCATGAGTCTCCACGCCCAGCATTGTATGTGGCAGGGATCAAACTCAGGACCTTGCACTTGTGAGGCAGGCACCAGAACCACTGAGCTAACCCTCCAGCCCAAATATCATTTTTTGATACAAGGAACACAACTATAGTACAGGCAACTGTCTCCTTGCCCTTGACAGGTTGGTTGGGGGTCATGGGGATCCCCATGATCTACTATTTTTATAAAAATAGTTACACTATTTTTTGAATACTATTTTTTTAAAAAAATAGTAGAGACTGTGTCATTGGTAGCAGACTGAATCCCAAACGATAAATCAATAATTGGACCTTGGATAGTGCTCTAAGGGAATATCCATATTCTCTAAAAAATATGAGTCTCAGAAATCAAGGGGCAAAGACTCCAGGAAGCTGCTGGTCTCACTAGGGATTCTGATAAATGTCCAGACTTTTATTGAAGAATGATCAACCTTAGGAATATTTCTATCACACAAAATTCAAACTTAACAATCAAAAATCATTGGCCCAGAGACACAGTGTTCTGCAGTTACCAGATAAGTTCTGCAAGCAGTCATGAATTATAGTAGAATAAATTCCAGAAATACAGCATGTTGTATTTTCCACAGAATAAGAAGGACTGCTTTCTTGGAGGATGCTTATATTCCAATGGCAAGTTTCCAAGTTGTTTTTTCTTCTTATCCTTTTAAGTTGCTGAAGACATTTGAAAAAGCAAAACAAAATGTACTCCTACACAACTGTGAGTGTGCTTGTGCACATGCATGCACTTAATCCCTTTTCAACAGCTCTCAAAGTAGTCCATGGGCCCTTGGATAAATGCTTGCTTTTATGTCTCAATTCAGATAGCTCTGATCATCTCTTTTCTATGCTCAAAAACCGTTACAGTCAAATTCATCAACTTGGATTCCAAGTCTGTTGTGCTTTGACCTCCACAAGCTAGCTCAATTCTCTTTATTCTCTTTTGGTACCCAGTGGACTACAGCCTTCTTGGGAAGCACCCCACATAGGTAATTTTCTGCATTGACCATTTAATATTTATAGTTTCCACTTATCAAGATTTTATGGGCCATCAAGGCTCATATTGAATGCAGCTTATTCCAAGAGACCTTTCTGACTAAAATCAATCTTGGTTCCCCCACACATTGAATTTCTAGCTCAATGATGTGTTGTAGGTCCATGTCTTCAGAGACCTCCTCTCTTGAGCCCTCAGTAGAGTGCTTGTTCCATGGATACTGAGCCCAAATTTGCTGTTTCTTATGTGACTTCCTGGTTTTCCAGACTGCACAATGATGGTATAAATTTCACTATCATTTTAGATATTTGACAGACCTAACATTCTATGACTCTGTAGCCATGAATGTTATTCTCTTATCTGATTCTTTTTTTTTTTTTTTGAGACAGGGTCTCCCTTTGTAGTTCAGGCTGGCCCTGAGCTCACTATGTAGCCCAAGCAAGCCTCAAACTCAGCAATCCTCCTGCCTCTGCCTCTCGAGTGCTGGGATTACAGGCATCAGGGACCACATCTGGCTCATATCTGTTTCTTTTCCTGTAAGCCACAAAATGGTTTTCAAGAGAAATTTAGGAAGATTTTAAGAAAATTTATTTCATTGGGATTCTGCAAGTAAGTTGTATTTATTAAAATATATGAATATCATTATTTTATAGAGTTCTGAAAACTGAATGTATCCTGGAGGACAGCAGTAATAACAGCAAGGGCTTGAGTGGTGCCTTTTTGTTAAAAAAGGTGAATTCTTCATACATACTGATCTGCTTTTTTAGAGAAAGGATAAAAAGAAAAGTATTATTTTAATTTTATGATTGAAGAGGCTTAAGTTGATTTGCTTAAGAGCATCTGATTGAAAATTAAGAGAATGTTACTCTCAAGTACTTTTCATTTGGCTTTCTGAATTGTGCAAATGATGAATTGTGATGATGTAACTAAGTGGTCATCTCTAGAGTTCAGAAGATAGTAACAGACCACACTCTGTGGTCTTCACGCCGGGGTTAACCTTGTATGTCTGGGTTTGGAGTTAATGCTTATGCTCTAAGAGTCCCATGGAGCCACTTCACCCCAATAAAGCCCCCAGAAGGAGTGGTTATGTGTTTGTAAAGATGGTCCTAGAGAAGCTCTGTAATCAAACGGATACAAGAAGAAGAATGAGAGATTCTTTTTGGTTATTTGTCATTTTCTTGACCCAGCAGGTAGTCTTCTGGGAACTTGCTCATCATGTGCTTCTTTTCCATAAAAGTAGTCCTTATAGGAATCTTGCCCTCCATATTTATCCACCAGAAGCCTCCAACCTGTACCATGTAGCAGATTATCTATTGTTTGTCATAATAGACTGATGGGTGTTACATGAAATGAGAGAATAGAAATGGAATGCTGATGTGTTTGTATTGGGGGAAGGGAAAGTGAGTGAAAAGAGGGAGAATTTACCTTCTTTCTCTCATCAAAAAGCAAGAGCAATTTATTAGCACAACTGACTACCACGATTTCTCAATTGAGGAAGCTGGGCTTTAGAATTACTTATCTGTGGCTTTCCAAGGATAGAAAGGCAGAATTAAGAGAAAAAGTTCACTCTCACATAACTTATTGGAGAATTTTCTTAGTAAGGTTCAGTGTTAAGGTAGCTATGATACAAAAAATATACACAAGACAGCCTCAAGGGAGCTTAAGATCCAGTGGATGTGTTGGGAGATCCTTTTTGGGTCACTGAAGAATTAACATGTTGGTTTGGGATTTTCAAGTCATTAAGACATAGAAATTTGGGGAAAATTTCATCTTTGTAAGCTGATCTTAAGACTTAGTGATGAAAGTTTTCATAGGTATCACTAATCTAGACAGAGGCTGTAGTGTTTTAAGCCTGGGACTATTTTCTTAAAATCTGTAATACCCAAAGACATAAGAAAAAAGGCATATGCCAAATTACTAGGTGTTTTTCAGCCTTTATTCACCATAAAATATTCTGATGAAAATATTTTGAAGGAATAGGTTCAAAATTATGTGCATTAAGAATGGAAAAAATAAGAATTAAATTGTGTCATACACTGGTACAAATTCCCAGTATTGAGTGTGATCATATATGATGTGTACACACAATGTACCAATAAAGATAAAAATTTAAAAAAAAAGAATAGAAGAGAGATTTTGTTCATAAAGTCTTTCCCTAAGCCAATGTCTCCAAGAGATTTACCTGTTTTCTAGCAGGTTTACTGTTTCTGTTTTAATGTTTAGGTCTCTAATCCACTTTGATTTTATAGCATGAGAACTAGCAGAAGGAATCAGCAAATGGGATCTCATCCTATTAAAAAGCTTCTGCACAGCAAAAGAAACCATTGGCAGAGCTAAAAGACAAACAATTATGTGGGAAAAATCTTTACTAGCTGTTTCTCAGACAAATGGCTACACTTTAGAATATAGAAAGAGTTTAAAAAATCACCCCCCCCCCCAATTTAGAGACCTAATTCAAAAATGGGCATCTGAAATGAACAGATATTTTTCAGAGGAAGCAGCTAAGGAGCATATGAACAATTGCTCAACATCACTGGTCATTTGAGAGATGCAGATGAAAACAACACTGAGATTTCATCTCACTCCACAAAGAATGGCTGGTATTACAAAATTAACCAGCAATAATGCTGGCAAGGCTGCGGGGAGAAAGGAACCCTTCTCCACTGTTGGTGGGAATGTAGACTAGTGGAACCATTGTGGAGATCAGGGTGGAGATTCCTCAAAAAACCAGGATTAGAGGTCCCATTTGAGCTTGCTACTCTCCTGCTGGGGATATACATGAAAGAATTAGAAGAATCATATCAGAGCAACATATGTGCATCTATGTTCATAGCAGCTCAGTTTGTGATAGCTAAATCTTGAAAAGAACCCAAATGCCCATCAACTGGAGACTGGATAAAGATGTGGCTTTTTTTGTTTGTTTGTTTTTTGTTTTTGAGACAGGGTCTCGCTTTGTAGTTCAGGCTGGCCCTGAGCTCAATATGTGGCCCAGGCAAGCCTCGAACTCAGCAATCCTTCTGCCTCAGCCTCCTGAGTGCTGGGATTACAGGCATGAGCCACCATGCCCAGCATTGTGGTATGTGGTACTGATTGCTGGTAGGCATGAGTCACCACACCCGGTATTCTTTTATGTGGTTAACAGGAATGGAACTCAGGACCTTGTGCTTGCTAGGCAGGTACCATAACCACTGAGCTAAATCTCCAACCTAATGCATTTTAAACAATAAAATAGAGTATTACTCTGCCATAAAGAATAATAATTTTGAGACATTTATACTAAAATGGGCATTTCTTGAGAACACACTAATAAGTGAAATACATGGGTCACAGATAAGTAAATACTGTATCTTTTCTCTGGTATGAGTCTGAAGATGTAAATGAGTTCTAGAATGTATAATAAATTTTGTGAAATAGGAAATATTTACAGGGAAAGGGGTAGAAGAATATAATAAAGGGAAAGAAAAAATATCTTAAAAAAAAGAAAAAAAAAGCATATGTATATAGGGCATGAGAGAGGTTGTAACATGGGTAGGGAAATGGGTAAAAAGGAGAATTAAGTTATGTCATTTATTGGTACAAATTCCCAATGTTGAGTTTGACCATTATGTGTATATAAAATGTACCAATAAAGAATTCAATTAAAAGAGTAAAACAAAAAATCACAGAGAGAGGAGAAAAAAGGACAAGAAAATTATGTAAGGACAGGTAGGGTAGGAAAAGAGATCTCTCATATGGTTAGATATACATGTACACTTTTGCCCATCCCAACACATTTTAACATGGATTGCAGAGAGGGTTTTCTTCAGCTATGTCCCTAAACTGCCTTCCTCACTCTCTAAGAAAGACATCTATAGGATAGACTGTAATGGCTTTACTAACAACCGCTTACAAATTGGCAGGTACTCGCAGCAGTTAGCACCATTATCACCTAGCTCAGGCCATGCTGCTCAGGGTGGTGTGCATAATTGGCTTTGCAGAGCTAAGCTCTGTCAGCATGGGTTATCCCAGATGGAGAAGAAAACGCTCTACGCCTGGCAGATGCTAGATTGTGAATCTCAAAAACCTCATTTCATTTTATTAAGCTACTCTCGTTTGTAGCACATTTTCTTGGTGATAAAGTTAAAGATATAAGTAGAAGGATAAACTGACCAGACTGAGAGATAGTGAAACCTGAATTTTGCTGTCTGCAGTGGGAAGAGCTCCACATTCCTAGGGCGGATCTCATGGGGCCTGCTCTGTGCCAAGGAGCCAGAGGTGGTCCGTCTCCATAGTAATGGAGATCCTGTCCTTTTTACTACACTTTTGGCTTGTGAGGGGCAGAGAGGTATTTATTAGTAAGCTATGAAAGCGGGAATTTCAGGTTTCTGAGAATGGGAAGATTTGTTCTACTTTTATAGCTCCTTTTTTGGGTGTTTTTGTGGGGATTGAATTGATAGAATCTTGACAAATCTTAAAAAACCCTTTAACAGTTACCTCTGCACATTCAGGAAAATAAAGACCCTCTTTTAGAGATTATAAATGTCATCTCTAGCATCACCTGAATCCAGAAATGGAACATCTTAGGATCTGAAATTCTCCTTTACATCATATACTATCATATCAGATTATCATTAGCCTAGGGAGTATATGCTGCTTAAATAAATGGAGATATCTGTAGTTTACAAAGCACTTTCATGTACTGTAAGTACATGAGTTTAACTGACTATCAGATTCATGGAAAAACATTTCCAAGAATACCTAGCAAGCTCTCTGCTTATGAATTCTCAGAGTAATTTTCTTTACACTGAAAAGAACAACTGGTACTCTCCACCTAATACATGTGCACTCAGAAGTATGTGTTTTAGTATTTAGTTATTCATCCATTCTGTTGACGAACCTATGTCATTCTTTTAGCCATTACAGTACAGGGTTGAAAATTTTTGTTTGGCTTATTTATTCTGTTCCACAGATCAAAATCTATTTCCTTACTTTAATTCTCAGGGGAGTATTTTTAGTCTTTTGATTTTATAATTTTTAGGATTAGAGTAAGTCTGATTAGATCGAACAGGTATATTAATCTTAATCTTATTATCTCAGTAATTGACTTGCATATTTATAAATTCTCCCATAGCACCAGCAAGAAATTAAATACCATAATTACTTTTAAATTTGACACGACACAGTTTTATGAAATTGCCTTGAGGTCACAGGAATAGTGACAAAATAAACCTGTTTTATTTCTCCTTGGAAAGTTACCTAATTATTGGCTGTACAGTAAACATTAGCCAGCTGTTTGGCTCCATAAAAATGGAGCAGACATACTCATCTATCATTTTGTAATGGGGCCATCTCTTTCATTTTGCCCTTTTGTATTTCTAATAAAAACCCAGGAACACATGAGAATTCCAACAAATTTCTGTTATAAAGAACAACTCAAATCTGTGTTAATTCAAACCTTGACCATAATAACAGCTTGGAACAGGTGGCCGTCCCATGACAAACAAACCTGAGCAAATATTTCCTTCAGTAACTATTTCCTGGTGACATAAAATATCATGGATCATAAATGTAACTGCTTAATGTAAGACATGACAGATGGAGGCTTAAAAGGGGGAACTGCCATGAACCCTTTATCCTACAGGGAGGGAGCTATGTTTTTTGAGTACATTTATTTCCTGACTGTTGCACACTACAGTGCAAGTTGAATATCAGCTTATTAGGGTTAGATATTTATATATCAGTCATTTAGAATGACTTTCTCTTCTGTTCTTTAAAACAAAGGTAATTTAGTTTTTGATACATATTTATGAGCTTGTCAGAGAGATTCTTGCTTGCTATATAAAAAACAATAGAAATACATTGTTTTTTAAATGTGAATATGAGTAATTACTGCACAAGCATTTTTGGCTTTGATTTATATGTGTGCAGAGTCATTTTCAGCAATTTTATTAGTTATTTTTTCACAGTTCATTCAAATATAGGGAATTTGAGGGTGAAATTCCAGTTTAAGGCTATTTTGTTTGACTTTGGAAATAAAGCTGTCTGATGAATACATAACTAAATGAAAGGTAATTGTAATCTAATTTCCACTAAGGCTTTGTGTGGCACCTGGATTAGTTCATGCATCGTAATTTCCTTTAACAAATTAAGTTGCTTTGAAAATATGCTAGTATTCCATTCATATTACTTCAATAGAAATCTCAATCATAGAAGAAAGCATTCAGACCCTTTATTTAAGGGGCTGTTTCATGGAGTTGTTCTTCTAGTTCCAGACTAGGCAATTTCTCGCCTAGCCCATAATTGTTATTTCTTACACATCAACTCTCCTGGGTCCTATTGGATTTTTAGAGGAAAACAGAAGTAGAAAGTTTGTAAACTTTACTGAGTAACTGCCTACTTTGCAATACATGTACTTGTTCTACTTTAGAAAGAAAAATGATACATATGATTTTTCCTTCATTGGTTTTGAAACACTAGTCTTATCACTGGATTATCTTGCATTGATTATACACACATATGTGTGCACGCACACACACACATACACACATACCATCTTTAACATCTTTACCTATATATTTTCAGTAGGTCTATTTTGCCAGCTGCTTCCATTAACTCACAGCAAAAATCTTGTTGCCATTAATTATATTCCTAGTGGGGACCACATTTTCCAAACACCAAACTGGAGAAAGGGTTTTTCCTTGGGATTCCATCTTTATTAGACCTTCAGCAGCATGTGAAACAGCTGGCCATTGTTAAAATACTTCCCTTTTTGGGTGTTTTCTCTTCAGTTACTCATTAGCAGTCTTGATCATTTTGAATAGTTTCCATATAATAACCTTCTAAATTTGTACCTATAACTTCAGTCTTGTGCTGATCAACTGCCCACTTGATTATGCCACTTAAGTGACCAACAGACAAGCTGAAGTACAAATTTTAGGGTCCATATATTCATATTTTACCCACTCTGCCCTTTATTTTATCCCTCTTTATCTTGGTAAAAAAATATTACCATTCTCACTGTTTTCAACCCAAACTACCTCAAATACAGTAAGTGTGGCTGACAATATGCCATAGGCTTGTAACATGCTTAACCTGACAACTTCTCTCAATTCCAGAGTAGGACAACTACCTCTAACTGGTTTTCTTGCTTCCAATTTGGGGAATACAACCCAATCTATTTTCTATAGAGCACTATGGGGTCACTTTCTTGCTTCAAGTCACTCTTCTATTTCTCATTGTATTACCTGTAGAGTTCAACTATGTTTCTTTATTCTTTTTCCTCACCCTTCATCTTTTGTGAATCTCAATCTTTTCTGCTCATTAGTAACACCTGGAGAAAACTAATGTTGAAACATCAGACTTTCAACTGATAGCGTGGAGTGAACCTGAGCTTTGATGTTTCTAAGTGCTCCAGAATGTTCAGTCAGAAGTGAAAACACTGACTACATGATTGGCTGTTTAAGCAGTTAAATAAACACTTCCTCTGATTCTTGTTTTCCTTCTTGAGGTTTTAGCTACAGTGGCATTAGGCATAATACCTATTCCTGCCTTGACATTAGCTGCCTGCTCAAAATGCTTTCTTTACAGATAAAGCAGGCTCCTTCTTGTCATTGTTTCTTAGTGCAAATATTACTTCCTCAAAGAAGTCATTCTTAATCACTAAATTTCAACTGACCACCCACTGGCCAAATACTTCATACTTGCTTTTCTTCCAAATGCTGATGTTTCTGGTTTGTTAATTAGTTAATTTCTGCCTGTGAATGTAATTTTAGCAAAAACAGAAATCAATATGTAAAAAGTGATGTTTCACTAAGTGTTTAGTGACAAGTAAATCAATATAATTATAGTAAAATCTGAGAAAATATTTAAATTGGTATAGCCAAGATAATCCAGGACACTGTAATTGCTTAAAAAGAACATATGAAATCATGTAGCCAAGAGCTTGGGATGTAGCTCAGTGTTAGAGAATTTGCCTAACATGCACAAGGCCACAGGTTCCAACCTCAGCATTGAAAAAAAAGAAAAATAAAGTAGGAGGAGATAGAGGAGGAAGAGTCTAAAAATTGTGTAGCCAGTCTCAGGTTTTAAAGTATAATTTTTTTTTGGTTTGAGGAGGGTAGAAGGCAAATGGTACTGTTAATTTTTCTCAAATATTCCAAAAACCTAAATTTTAAGACAGTTAGAAAGTATCAAAAATATCCTGCAGCCCATAACTTCATTGATAAGCACTACTGATCCTCCCCTGTGCCATATTCCATCATCTGGCTGACACAGAGCACTTAAGCACATATGCCCAGATGTCATATAAACATGATTTCCCTTAGAGGGAGGCTGTCAGGGGAAGTATCAGAGAGAATGTCAGCCTCAGCATTTTCCAACCCTGGTGCACCCTGGAACTTTCTGGGGGGAAACATCACAGAGTATTTAATAGAATATCTGAATATGGGGTCCTCCTAGCATTAGTATTTTTTGAAGTGTTTGCCCTCTAGGTTGTCTAAGTGGTTTATAGCCAGTTAAAATGCCACGCCACTGACAATCAACACCATGTGGCCTGAGAAGATGGGGAAAACCTAGAAAGTCACTCAAACAGGTGGTAAGTGTCTCCAACTAGAGAAATTCATCACTTAACAATAGGGATGCTTAGTGTTTACCTTGACACACATTGATATATTTTTCTTTATCATTGTACCTTATAAAGTCACACAGGCTATTAGAGGTCAAAAGAAGCAAACACACAGATTTCTTTGAGGGGGAAGAAATATTTTTTAAAAGCTGGAGAACAGCAGGATGTGCTCTTTTTACTGAGTGAGAGACAAATGGGTTTAGTTAGCCCAACTCTCTGGGTTCACGAAGGCATCCTGGAGCAACTTGGAAGCCAGCCTGTAGGCGCAGGTCCTCTTTTGCCATTGACTCCACTACGTACCGGTCCTGCGACCCTGTGTGAGTCACTGAACTTCTCTCAGCCTCCTTTGCTGTGCATACAAGATGGGATTTTGATGGTAAGCAGGGGCCAAGGTATGTGTAATGTCAGACACTCCCAGTGATGCTGTTCTCTCTCCCTTTACTCTGCATTTTTGCTACAGCCCATGCTAGAATTATGCCTGGCACACAGGGGGTGCTAAAAAGGGCTTGTAGTTTTTATTATTGTTAACACATGTTTTTCGACATGGACATGGTTTCAGGAAGAACTTCTAAAGGTGGGCCATTTTAACATCTCTCAATGGACATGTGGACAGATAATGCCAAAATGTTGCAGAGTGAATTGGAGACAGAGGCATCTCTGGTTGCTTAGAGATGAGCATCTGTTGACCTGCTGTGAAGGCGTGGCCTTTACCTGCTGGAGGGGTCACTACAGGGGTGGTGTCATACCCCTGAGGACAGCTTCAGAGTCCAGGCTACTGTTTCCTCTAAGAAGTACGTGAAGCAGGGACCCAAGGTTTTGTTATGGCTGCTAGCACCTCCCTGACAGGCAAATGAGCTAGATACACATGGCCCTTCCTCTTCTTTGTCAGAATGCTGGCCTCTTTCACCTGAAACTCAGGAAACTTAGAAGACCTATATGATTCTCTAACATCTTACCTCATAATTCTTGGTCAGGGTATTTCAGTCAGAGTTTAATGGTCTCTCCTCTCAGTACCTTAAACATGTGGCACTTTGAGAGGAGTAATTTTGTTCCCTTCTTTGCTGTCCTGGTCTGTTTATTCGTGAACATGCTCATAAATCTGATCAGATAGCAAAAATAATAACAAACAGATTTATAATGTATTTTTAATGGACACTGATACAAAAGGGGTACATAAAGGCTTTCTGAGTTTGCTGCTCTAACGAAAAGATAGTTTTAGTGAGGATTTTATAGTGGTTAGATACAGAGTAACCACAGGAAAAATCTCATACAGATTTCAAGTAAAAACAAATTTTATTAATTTTATTTATTACTAGAAAATGAACTGAAACTTGAAAGGGATGCCTGCAAGGTCTTTTTTAAAAGTCTAAAAAGTTAGGATAGTCTTTGATCCTTAAAACTTATGATATTATTAGAAACATTAGATGTAATGGGGAAAAAGGAACAGTTCTTCCTTGATCTTTCCTTGCTGCTGGCTACTGTCACAGAACATCCCTTCCCTGGAGAGCCAGAGTTCTTGAAAACATATTCTTCTCTCAAACTTCCATTTCCTCCTTTGAGTGCCCACTACAATTTGGCATTTATCCTTACATTCCTCTAAAGCTGCTACTCGCCAGTGACCTCCTCCTAATGACTACATTCAGTGGATATGAAGAAATCCCTATTTGACCTCTGTGGTTTTGAATTCTGTATGCCTAATGAATTCTCCTGGCTTCCATAAAGCTCCTCTGTCCTGGTTCTCTCCTGGCTTTATGACCTACAGGGCATCTCTTCTGGGTTCTTCTAGTTGCTGACCTTGGCAGGCTCTCTTTCTGAAGATGTCATGAAGACTCCATTGCCCACCTTGCCTTGGGCTACTGCCTATGGCTGACAGCCTCAAAATCACCACAGTAGCATAGACTTCTCTCCCTGGGTCTCTGGAAGCTGAATTCAAGTATCTGCAGGCAATGTGAAGTTTGCTATCTGACAACTCACAAAACTTTATCCTCTGAACCTACTCTTCACCCTTGTTTCCCTTTCTTGCTTCAGAGAACTGGATTTTACCCAGTTGTTTGAGCTGGCAACCTGGGGGTTAGTCTTATCTTTCTTGCTTAAGTTCATTTCTCATTTCATATTAACTATAAACTACTGCCATGTGTCTCTTTTAGCTATATCTTCTCAACATTCCCTACAGAGTCTTATTCCAACTTCCTAAATTCAGACTGACATCTTCTCTTCTTGGGAATATTATAAAGGTGGACTGACATTTCTCTCTCTCATATTGCAACCCTGAAATGCTGATACCACTCATCTTGTAATACATATGTCCATCAGATTACCTATCAAAACAGAAAGCTTGTATCATTTTGTGTTATTTCTTGCTCAAAAAAATCCAACGCCTCTTGGTGTCTATAGGATAAAACATGATCCTTACTGGGTTCGTGGCCATGAGCCTTCAGTGTGGACTCGCATGGGCCACTCCCTCACACAAGTTTTCTGTCCAGTTTTGAGTAAGGGCGTTCCTCCACGTCTCACGCACTACTTCCATGCCAGCTTCCTCATTCTCCACTAGATAACTTTTACTCATCCTTCAGGAGCCAACTCAACAGGAGCTTCCTGTATTAAGTGTTCTACGGCTAGACTTAGGTTCTCCACTGTGCTCTCAGAGGCAGGGTAGATTATGGTTGGGGAGCCCTGCAGAGTCAGGCACAACTGGGGTCACTTAACTGTACTTCACAGGAGGGAGTGCCAGGACACCTCTCTCCACAACCTTACAAAATGTGCATTTGTATAGCAATCCTATCAACATTTATTATTTAAACATGTTGGGGAACAGTAACTGGAGTGATGGCTATAAAACTCTTGGGCTAGTAACTGGGATATTATAGTATTACATTTTCTGTGGCATTTACTCTTTTTTTCCTCAAATCATACATGTGTGTGCTGTGTTTCCACTTTACTGCAGTTACTTATTAAGTTATCCAAACCTTAGCAAGAGCTTACTGTGTCAGCAGACACTATCTTCAGCCCTTCATCTGCATAATTTCATTTAATATCCTGAAATGAATATTTTGTCATC
This sequence comes from Thryonomys swinderianus, assembly GCA_004025085.1. NCBI lineage: Eukaryota > Metazoa > Chordata > Mammalia > Rodentia > Thryonomyidae > Thryonomys > Thryonomys swinderianus. The sequence continues at coordinate 16,186 of PVIC010020711.1, forward strand.
ATTTTCCAATTAAAGAAACAAGACCACAGCAGGTAAGCAACATGCCTAACGTCACAAACAGTAGTGTTAGCAGATCTGGAACTCAGATATCTGTCTTTAGAGCCTATTTCTCAACTACAACACTAGGCAGTAAATGGCATTATTTGACACGAGTGTAAATAGTAATTAGTGATTAAAATTAAAATGAGAAAAGCAGTAAGAAATACAATAAATAATAGTGTAGTTTTAATATAAAACATTTAAACACACATTAATTTACCTTTCTTCTTCTCGGAGAGAGGAAGAAGAAGAAAGGAGATGTTCATGTCTTTAATATGGACCATTAGGATTCTATGTTATATATTCTTCCATTGCTATAATGGGAAATGTATTATTTATAGTTTACAGGTGTAATTCCTTCAGAATACAATAGATCCTTAAAGACCTTTGATAAGCAATATCTATGGAGATTGGTCTATATTTTTCTCCTTTTCCATACCTTAATCTTATATGTATGTATGTATATATGCATGTATTTATGTCACACAGTCAGCCCTTTTTAGTTTGAAACAAGGCCTTGATATTTTCCCTGGCATTAAATTTGTAATTCTCCTACCTTAGTTTCCCAAGTAGCTGAGATTATAAGCATGTATCCCTGTGCCTGTGTCTTCTCCTAATTCTTGTAAAGCTTTCATACATACATCTAATTCAAAAGAATTTTATTTTGGCCATGTACCCTGACTGAACTTTAGTGTTCATGAAACTAACAACCCATTTTTATTGTACTGTATTTCATCGGCTATTGAATTAAACTATATAATTATAGTAACAACCTTGACTGACATGAATAGGTTAGGAAACAAATATGACAGACTCTTACTAATAATAAAACACGATTTTTTTGGGGGAGCACCTTGAATGGCCAGTAGGCTCTGTCAGCAGAATAATCAGTGTGTTTCAGATAGGAATGGAGAGTCATAAATTGGCCACTTGGTTAAATAGAGATTAAGACAGAATCTTCTGGACTGTCAAGCTCCAATACTTCTTACAAAGTGACATAAAGTTCAATTAAACATCATATTCTAGGTCTTCATCTAAATGTTCACATGTAGTGACTTCCTGTTCTTAGGCAAAGCACTTACCATTTCATGGTTTAGTTCATGTATCAATGGAAAATTATTCTACTAGAATCATAAACAAAAAATGATGAGTACTTTATCAGTGGAATAAGATGGTTTGTAGTTAGCAAATGAGTAGTGTGGAAATTACAGGCATGGAGCAATGAAATATGAGGTCTAGGCATTGATTTACTATCAATTATACATGTGAATTTATATCAAATGTGCTACCTCTAAGCCTCGGAAGAATTACTGTGCAGACACACTGGAAAGAAAATGGGAAATGAGATGTATATTCTTTTTTAAGAGTCTCTTTTTCAAGTGATCAAGTATTAGTTTCACATTTTTATTGCAGTGCCTTTAAGACTTTTTATTCTAGCATACACACAATCAGTTTAAGATATTCAAAATTAAGCAAATCTAAGCTCTTAGAAGATCTTTTCAAGTTCTCCTGGGCCTGAAGAGGCTTAAGTGAATTGTCTAATCATGTAAAACAATCTGTTCAGTGACTCAGACAAAGGAAATGTGACAGCAATGCTCTACTAGTAATTCACAGTCTGAGAGCTGAACTGCAGGCAAGATTATGTAGTTGTAGAAGAGGAGAGTTTGTCCCATAGAAAATCTTATGGTTCCAGAAGAATCCCACATTGCAGCTAGTCTTGTGTCATGGAGTTTCATTGTGGTGTTTGAGCATTAAATCAACAGATTCTGGAAGAAAAAGTTTAATGTGCAAGGCATTGGGTGGATGCTTAAGCATGAGCACTCTTCCTATCAAATTTACTGAAAAACTTTTGATTCTATTATATACCACTCATGATAAAGTTGTGGCTAATGAAAGATTCATTATAATATGCCTTTAGGCACTTTTTTCATTTTTAGTGTTTCTTTCCTTTCAGATTTAATTACGAACAATTTAATAGTTGCAGAAAACTAGTGATCTTTCTGTGTCTTCAAGACATATTTCAATATGGAAATACTTACGAATTTAAAAATGGAATTGCCCTTTTCAGTATGCTGGTTATGGGAAAGGTCTCATTAAATATAGACCTTGCAATATGTCTCACTCAACAGCTAAAGCAGTCGCAGACACACAGTAGGCACTCAATAATTATTGAACTAATGAATCACATCTTTTACATTAACTTCCAGAGCTCATTTAAACCATTGCAAAAGGAAAAGAAGTTATCTTGTTTGAGCAGACAAGATACTTGAAATCTGGAAATATACCAACCTAATAAGTGAGTTATTATTCATAGCAGGTATTGATAATTGCATAAAACAGAATGTCAGAAAAATATCTGATTAAACAGCATCATTTTTCCCATAGGGAACAAAACTGATTTCAATTAAGGAACATTGTTAAATCCATGCCATTCTTCTTTCTGATTCTATCTGAATTGTTAGCTGGATTAAGTTTCTTTCCAGAGAATAGAGAAAAAGCAGAAAATCATATTTTTCAGTGGCTGTCACAAACTCCCTAGGATGGACTTGATAACCCTTGGGAAATGAAAAAAATAACTAACAGTAATTTAGGTAGTTCCTCATTATCCAGGCTGTAGGCTGCTTATATATTTTTTCTTTACTTTCTCCCACATATTTTTGCTAGGAAGAGAAATATACAGAGGCTACATTCATGTCAACATGGTTCTGAACTAGATAGTAGCTTCAATCAAATGTTTTTGAATTAACTTCTAAAATAAGAATTAAACATTATAGCAATATGTCATGTCTCCTTTATGTGGAAAATAATGTAAATTATGAGAAGTTAGATTATGAAGGTTTTTAAAAAAAAAAACTTTGAGGGCCTAACCAAATAGTTACTAGTAATGAATGTAGATTAAGACATTTATGATTTTCATCTGGAGAATGCATGCTATGTTTGGGCAATATAGTAAACTACTGTACAGTCAGACATTTGAAGGTTTAATGTTCCAGTTTCCTTTGGCCAACTTTTATTGTCCAGGTACTAGCTAGAAATGGCAAGGCCAGAAAATAAAGATCAGTCAAACAGCCACTTCTCTATAGTAAGCCTTGGTCTCCCAGGCAAACCAGGAACCAAAAATATAATTACCAAAACAAGATGTTGAATGAAATAAACCAGACACACAACACATACACCTACACACACACACACACACACACACACACAGAATGCTATATGATCTTACTTAAGTGTAGAATTTTAAAAAGTCAAACTCACAGAAGCAGAAAGTAGAAAGGTGTTACCAGAGCCTGGGTGTGTTGAGGGTAGGGAGAGATGTTGGTCAGAGGGTACAAATTCTGAGCTATAAAAACAAGTTAAGGAGTGCTGATGTATAGCATGGATGGTGCTGGATGGATATGTTGATTAATTTGATTATTGTTATGACATAATATCTATATATACCAAATCATCACTCTATATACTTTTAATCTAGGCAGTGTTTGTAAATTAAGTATTTAAACTGAAAATGTAGCAAATTCCACGGGAAACATTACAGAGCACATACAAAATTAGAATACTTATATTTGGTTATCTAGCCCAGTCTTAGCTAGTCAAGGAGCATTTCCTCCTATATGATAAATATCTGGACTGGATTTAAAGAGTGATAGGGTTTAAATTGAAGAAGATGGAAAACTTTTTAGGCAAAGGACAATGTATGAAGTCATACACTCAGAAATGTATGGCACCTGGATACTTTAGTCCTAATTGATGAGCAATTTGCAGATGAATGAGAAGAGATGGGAATGGTAGGAAAGAAGTCTGGAGAGAAAACTAGGTCTTGCAGGGTCTTGTGATCCAGGATAAGGTGTGGATTTCACAGGAATTCACTGTGTAAGAATGGGACTCGACTTGTACTCTAAAAAGTTCACAGTGGCTTTGTAGGGGGAATAAACTATGGGAAGGCCATGGAAAATAGAAGCTGGAACCTTTGTAGAAGGCTAAAAATAATGGTGGTTTGAATTTTTTTGTAAATTAGAAACAAATGAATCTCTTAATATGTAAAAATCAAAGAACTATTACAGAGATGGGTCCTGTAAGCCCAGAGCTGTGTATAATACAAAGTACATTCAAGCATCAGATGGTGTTGCAGAAGGTAATCTTTGAAATTCCTTTCAAATGTGATTAGGTTTGAATCCATGACCATTTTTATGAATAATAAAAGAAATCTCATATAATAATGGCTTGAAAATTCTTAAAAAGACTGAAAGGAAGAAAGATTTAATAGCTAAACACTCTTGTCAAGAACCCTTCCAAGAGCAACAGAACATTTTCAAAAGAGAATTGAACTTCAACTTGAACTTCACTCCTAGCCAGCAAGACAAATACAGTTTTACCAAAATTACTTTAATGGCGTAGGTCTTACATGGAGCCATCCTGAAAGTGGGTGGGAAGAGCCACTTGGGAAAGATGAGTTAGAAGATTGGTGCCTTAGAAGATTGGTGCCTCACAAAAAGGAGTGGCAGAAGCAAGGCGCTCCAGGTGTATGGTCCTCGCAAAGGTTTTTGATCAGATGGAACAAGCATTCCTTGCACTGGCCTCAGCTCTGAGCAGTCCTAACTATGGCCACAATTTGCTAAACATCAGAGATATGTTCTGAGAAATGAATTGTTGGATGAATCCCACAGTGTATGAATATCACAGAGCACACTGACCCTCACTTAGATGTTTGGGCATTTGTATGTAAGAAAGAGATGAGGTAAACATGAGACACAAGAGGCTGCTGGTAGCAGAACGCAGGGTATGATTTTTATGGAACATTTTTTTTTTTTGAGACAGGGTCTCACTTTGTAGTTCAGACTGGCCCTGAGCTCACTATGTAGCCCAGGGAAGCCTTGAACTCAGCAATCCTCCTGCCTCTGCCTCCTGAGTGCTGGGATAGCAGGCATGAGCTACTACGCCTGGCATGGAACATTTTTTATAAGTACAGGGTATACTCTAAAATAATGATAAAGTTTACTATAAAACAGTAAAAGAAAAACAAGTGATATACTTTTTATCAACTCTTATGTACATGAGTTGTATGTGCCTTACTTTTCTACAAATGGCAGGCATGTTAGGTTTGTCAACATCATCATGAACATAATACATTGTGCTATGATAGTAAGACAGGTATCATGTTACTATGTGATAGATTTTGTTTTGGGCTCCGTTATAGTCTTTTGGGACCACCCCTGTGTATGCAGTACATCACTGACCTGAATGTCATTATACAGTATATGACTTCGATTAAATGGAATCCTCTGGAATTATTAATAAGATTACATGAGAATTAGATACATGGGGAATAGGTACCACCAAAGACTTCTTGACATCTCATAGTAACACAAGGGTGGGCTTTTCTGATATGATTTTATTTTTTTTGTACTGGATATCAAACTTGGGACCTTGCACTTACAAGGCAAGTTTTGGAACCACAGAGCCAAATCCATGGCCCTCCAATGTGATTTTAAATACAAGGCTAATTCTGAAGAAAAAAATGAGAAATTATTAATTATTTGAGATTTATGCAGTTGCATTCTATTTAAACATTGAAATAGGCTTAACATGTAGTTCTAAGTTTAGGAAATTCTTTAGTCTTGAATGCTTTAAATGGTACAGATATTTTTCTACTTGAGAATATTAACATTTTTCAACAGCTAAATCCTATTTGAAGTCATTTTCTTCAAGAGATAGAAGAGGAATAATGGAAGATGAAGGGGGCAGGATACATTAGCCATATAATTTAAGATGAAATGATTTCATTATCAGGATCTTATATGTATTTCAGTCTTTATTTATCAAATTGGTGTCGAATTTTCAATTTCCTCTGAACATAAGGACAGTCAGAAGTCATTCAATAAAGCAAAAGTTCCTGAGCTGAGTGGGTAATGCAAAGCATTTGGCTCCTAGCTTTGAGTTGTAACCACTACATTTTACTTACAGTTTTGAACATTATTAAGTGACATTTCAGTCACAGAGACTATGATTTGTAGTGAGACAGTAGCTTTAGAGCACGGCTTTTCCCAGAGCTACTACCCCTAATAAACAGGAAGAAGTACCCTGTCTCTCAGGCGCTGTTCACAGTGACAGGAAGAAGGGTACTACATAAAACACAATAACATTCAATGAATAATCTGGAAGAGTAGTGGAGGATATTGAAATACCAAGTCATTGAGAAGCAGCCATCCATTTTTATATGGCTCTCATACATTTCATCCTGTGCTGAGCCCAGAATGTGCAGCTGCTTTACCTTTGATAATCATCCATCCACCAGACTGTACATGTATTCCCTGACACCTTTTCTGCATTTACCTTTAATTTTATATTCTGAAGTTGACAAGCTGCTGTAAAAAAGAAGAGCTCCAGAGCCAGGTGGGAATGATTTTCAATGAATGCTAGAATTGAGGATTTTGAAATTAAACATGTGAACTGAATTCCAAAAGGGCTAAATGAAAATTAATAGGGTTGAAATTGGAGAAACATTCCTGTTCTCATTGGTGAGCTCAGGTACCAGGTAGGATAGTACTGTGATATCTAGGGAGATTACTGGCAGGAAGTTGTCTAGTTTTAATTCAGCTGAAAGATGCCAGCCGGCTGGGCCATTCAGCCTAAGAAACATGAACACTTCACGGAAGCAGTTCTGCATACAAATCTCTGTGTGGCAGGATTTTACCTTTTATTCCTATGGACAATGTAGGACAGGCTGAAAAGGACTCTTTCAAATGGAGACTGCTATGGCTTTAACAACAACTGAGTGTCCCCCGAGGCATCACACATTGGAAGCCTGGGCCCCTGTGCAGCACCGGGGCTGATGGAACCTCTATGGCATGAGGTTAGTGTTCAGTCAAGAGTTCACCAAGGCTGCTGCTGTGGGAAGGCGGTCTGGACTTCTCATGGGGCTGCCGTTCACTCTCAGAAGAGCTGGTCATTATAAAAGATGAAGACTGCCCTCCTGCTACCCTCTGACTCCAGGTGAGGTAATAGCTGAACTGAAAAGACTGGTAGGAAGCCCAGGCCATCCACTAGGGTAGCCTAACCAGAGCCACACAGATACCAGAGTCATACTCTGAAACTATGATCTAAAACCTCTCTTTATATGTTATCTAGCCTGAGGTTCTTTGTTATAGTAAAAGAAAATAGACTAATACGTATAAAGCGAGACCCTGTCACAAAAAGAACCCCAAAAACAAAACAAAACAAAACAAAACAAAAAAACCCAGACTAATACAGAGGCTAGTGTCTTTGATGGAGGTAAAAATTATTCTAAAAGGGCTATATAACAGAGAAGTGATGAAAATTCTATACCACCTTTGGCCCTGAAGGCTAAGTGCACTAAGTGCAGCATTTTTCTGACTCAGATTTCCATACTAAACCCTTGACTGGCATTTTCAGAAAGCAACAAGCTAAGCTATGGCTGAGCCATGAGCAGGAGGGTACTGGCTACATTCCAGCAGTTTGTGTACTTGCTGACTGGGGCAGAGGGAATCACCACAGAGCTCAGCAATCTAACTGCTTACAGTTGGCTGCCGAAGCACCAACTGGCTTCTCACCATCACCTGCTCTGCAGGACACACTGGCAGCTATGTTTAAAGGAGGAAGATCCAGCCAAACCCCATGCTTGGCTTTCCAAGTGACCCAGTAGGAAAGTGGGCTACAGAGTTGAGCTGGGTTAGAATATATTACTGTGTTATGTGGAACTTGACTGAATAGGAGTGACTTCTAGAAGAAGATGACATTGAAGGTGGTCACTGTGCTTTCTAAATATTCTCCTCAAGTGAGGTGAGGTAATAGCTGAAATGAAAAGACTGGTAGGAAGCCAGGGCCAATGAAAATTATTTTCTTTTCATGAATCTTTTCCAGGGAAGTAAAAACACTAAAACCTCTGTGTGAAAACTCACTCTTTGTTTCCATAATTAGAAAACTAAGCTGTACGACTGTTGGCTGGAAAGGAGAGAGTATTAATTATAAATACCACACAGCAAGTGATGGTAGCGTTATCATATGGCCCACCCACAGGAGCTATTAACTCTCACAGATGCTATTTTAGACAATTCAGTTTCAGTCTAATGTTGGCTTATAAGTACAAAGCATGAGATCACAGGATTTCTTATGTACCGTGTTTAAAAGATCACAGAGAAGAAAGAGTAATTTCATTGTAGAGGTTACAAATAATGGACATCTGGTGTGGGGAGAAGACTTTGAATGAATATTTAGCATTGGATTTTCCCTCAGAAGTAACAAACCACATGCTTTTAGGAGGTTAATGAGTGTATAAATTCTAAAATCACTGTAGCAATCCATTGTTTGCAAGAGTTTTTGTACTTTTTTTTGTTTTATAAAGATGCCAGTGTCATCATTTTCTTTCTTCTCCCAGCCACTAATGCAAACAGGTAAATCAGGTATTTTAAATGTAGGCATGTGCACACAGAGTTTTCAATAGTGTTTCTAATAATGTAACCATATTCAACATTAATTTGTCAGTTTTAAAAAAATCTGGAATTCTGAACATTTTTGGAAGGTAAGTGGTGGCAAATAAGTAATGAGGACAATGTTTTTTATTACAAATAAGTAATGAGGGCAATGTTTTTTATTACATTAATTTTTTTATTTTTTATTTTTTTTTTTTTTTGAGACAGGGTCTAGCTTTGTAGTTCAGGCTGGCCCTGAGCTCACTAAGTAGCCCAGGCAAGCTGCTGTGAACTCAGTAATCCTGTCTCTGCCCCGCGAGTGCTGGGATTACAGGTGTGAGCCACCACGCCTGGCTATTACATCAATTTTATAAAACAAGAATTAGGTAAAACACACGTGGGTGACTTTTCTAAGAAGTCACATTGACTTTCTTCCCTGGGGGTCTAATTGGGATGACTCAGCCTGTTGAGAAACAGCATCTCAACTCTGTCACCTACTCCACTACTTCCAATTCAAAAGAGGCACAAAAAACCCTCACCTCCCAAACCTAATGTCTCATCCTCTGATTTACTCAGTGCTACATTCAACTGGTTCATAAAATGACCTAGTAACCTTGCAGCTATGTGAGACTAAAATAACAGCAAGTGTATTACTCACCAGTCTCTTGAGCTTATGTTTATATTTCACTATTTCAACTCTAAGTACTTGATTCTTTGGTCTAATAGTCACTTCCCCCACCCCAAACACACACAAAAAGAAGAGAGAAGGTGTACTCTAAATAACCTAATGTAATTTCTTAATTCTTTAAAGTTTTGGTGCAATGTAGATCTAATTTAAAAAATTCATCTCTGTTTTACGATGATTCCTGATTTTCCCTGTGAGTTTTCTGGGGTGTCTTCTGTTTAAATCACATACAGCATCAGATCAAAGAATAATGACTCAGAGTCACAGAATGTCAAATTTGCAAGGAATCTTACAAGTTCATCCATCCCCTTCCCATTTTCCAGTTGAGGTTGGACAATTACTAGGTTCAAGGTCTGTAGCTGGCCTGTCAAGTAGTGAGGGCTCCTCTCTCTAAAGATTTCCTCTGCAGATGGTTAAAGAGATGCACACAAGATCTGTAACTGATTTACCGAACCTGGGTTAATGCATGTTGATCTCTGAATTGCATGTCATGATTATCACCCTTTTCTTGGCCATGTTAGATTTATCTGCCTCAGGCCCAGCCCTCAAGTCCCCACCCCGCAGATGTTTGTAAAGGATACTTGTTAGAAGCAATCATAGAAACACAAATGAGACGCTGTGAACAACGAGTCCTGCATTGAAAGAGCTAAAAATATGTCGCCAGTGGAGCTGATAACATCCTCCTGAGCCTCCAGGGCCCACACAAACCAAACATATGTAAATAAGGACAAGAGGATGAATAAAGAGCAATGAGCTTTTGAAAGCACAGGAAATAATCAAATGGTTTTTAAAGAAGGGCACAACCTGCTTTCTGTAATCTAAACTGAGGCCAGCCTGGCTACTCTTACCTGTGGGTCACTTTCTTAAAGGCTCACTTGTACAGTCACGTACCCCACCGTCCCCCTCACTTATTAATAAAAGGCTGGAGCTGGGGGTGGGAAGGCAAAGTGCTTCTTTGCTTTTGCTCCAAGGCTGAGGGGTGTTGCCATTGGATTGTTTACTGTGAGTCACAAAGTCAAGTCATGCATCTGTGTTTTTTAAATATATATTTACTTAGTGGGGAGCATAAAGCCCATGCTTTTAAAAATACACACACAGATCTTGTTATGGAAGGGAGAGCCATAGTTCCTCTTAGGTCACACTGGAACTCTGAAGGGGTTCCTTGAGCCTTTTCCATAAAGGATGCTCAAAACTGGCAACCTGGGCCCATGGTTTCCTGCAGATGGTCCTGCTCCTCTGAAAGTATTTTTATGAATTGGAATTTCAGGATATTTTTCATGGCATTCCCTGCACACAACCCCCTCCTCAGGGGCCCAGTGTTCTGCAGCCTGTGGGGAAAGTGTTCCAGGGAAGGCAAAGAGGCTGTGGGAAGCCCTGACGTGCAGAGGACAGTTGTTCTCTCTGGTCTCTGTCTCCATTGAAGGTGAAAGGTGCCGAAGGGAGGTGAGAGACCTGTGGTGGGTATTCTGGATAAGGAAGTCCCTCGGCGTGGACATTAAGCATGAGTGGGGACTCTCTGGTCCCTTGACTCCATTCTCGTGTCACAATCTCATCTACTTAAGAACTTCAAATTGAAGTTGAAGCTCTTGGAACAAATGAGTGACTTGGTTTATAGTTACATACATTAACCTAAAACATATTTTAGCATTACAGTTTCATAGTTTAAGTCTCAACGTTCTTAGGTACAAAATTACTTGTAATGGCAAATAAACTCTAGGATAATAACAATAAAAACCTGACCAGCTCAAAATGAGTTGAAGTATTTTACCTCACATTGAACTTCAATGTTATCAGCTCCACCAGTTGAGAATTGGCTGCTCAAATTTCATTTTGCAAACAAAATCATGTTTAGGTTACTCTTTGCTTCCAGATCCCAGTAGAGAACTGATTCACAGAGCTATTTTGATACAGACTTTCAGCAGGTCTAAATAGGAGACACTGGAATTAATACTAGATTATTACAATATTTCATTTGTACTTTATTATTGCTCTGAACATATAAAGTCTAACTCAGGGAAATACAAATTTATAGTAGGGCATAAATGATAATTCTCTCATTTATAAGCTATGATTAATGTGATTTACATATCTTATAATAATTACAATAGGTAACATAAATGTGAAATTAGAATGGGAGGTAAAACTATAGAAACTGCTTTTTTTTCACATACAAGAGAAATAGAATAGTATAATCTTGATGAGGGGAGACTTCATAGTCAGTCTGCTTGGGTTTAAATGCTGCCTTTATGTCATGACTTAATTTTAGGAAGTTATTTTTCCTGCTGCAGTTTCCTTATCTACAAAATAGAGATAAAACAGTAATAGTCATATAGGGTTATAAAGATTTACTGAGAAATAAAAGCCCTTGACACTGTAGCATATAACAAGTCCTTGATTTTCATTGTTGTTATTATAGCTCTTACGTAGTATAACTAAAACTTGACTTCAAATGACACTTTTTTTAAAAGAATTTCAGTAGCTTTAAAGTGTCACTCTTGATTCTCGAATTTCTCACTAATTATTATGATTCATACAAATCACAGCTCATGTCTTGGAACAAATGAGTGATTTGGTTTATAGTTACATACTTTAGCTGAAAACATATTTTAGCATATACAATTTCATAGTTTAAGTCTCAAAGTTCTTAGGTACAAAATTACTTGTAAAGGCAAATAAACTCTAGGATAATAACAGTAAAAACTGACAAGCTCAAAATACTTGATGAGTTGAAGTAGTTTACCTAATATTCCAGATAATAGTAATAAGATTTAATAAGTCTGGAAAGGGAAAGGAAGAGTGAAAAAAATGAAAATGCAATATGTATGTGTACCAATTACCCATGGCAAATGTGTTTATTATGTATTACAAATATATACTAATACAAAACTGATCCAGAAAAAAAGTAAATAATTCTATTTATTGGACTTTTATGTGATTATTTTGCGCAAGATACTTTCTGCAGTTAATATTCCTGATAATGTGTTTGTATTTGAAAATGAATGTCATGCCATCTGAATAGTTATAAAAAGTAATAAATTAGCCAGGTGTGGTGGCTCACACCTGTAATCCCAGCACTCGGGAGGTAGAGGCAGGAGGATTGCTGAGTTCGAGGCTTGCCTGGGCTGCACAGTGAGCTCAGAGCCCGCCTGAACTACAAAGCGAGACCCTGTCTCAAGGAAAAAAAAAGTAATAAATTAGTACTTAATTTGTTAAAAAAAAAAAGAATGGCTTGGACAATTTTCAGACCCCTTAGTTTCCACTGGTATCCTTAGTTTTCTATCATAAATAATCAATGTGAAACTCTACTACCTGAACCCCAGTGAAAAAATTTTGGAACTACCCTTATGTAGGATACACTAATAAGAATAGGACTTTCCATGGTATCACTATAGATTTTTGCGATGCCTGGGTTAGATTATACTTTCTTCCACTTTATATAACTCAGCCTATTTCCTCAACATAAGGGAATGTAGAAGAGAATTTTCTGGGTCTGGGCTATAAAAAGTAAGCTGTGTTCATGACACTTATTTCAGCAAGGTGGCAGGTAATAGGCATCATGTATCAAATAATATACATGGCAGGAAAGATGCTATTGCTGTTAACATCTTACATGCCATCCTTCTGAATTACAATTTTAAATCAGCCCTTCCATCCTTTGATTATGGCCAATTGAGAGAACTCATTGGAGGAAGGTTATGAGAAATTCCCCTAAAAGGAAAATGAGTCAGGCTTGTCACTTTGCCACCTACCTGTTGGCTATTTCAAGAGAAAGGGTATTTTTGAACTGATGGGCATTTCAGAGTACCTTAGCTGACATCTCAGAGACAGGCGGTAATCAAAAGTCAGTATTCCTGGGCCAGAGATTTTGCTCAGTGGTTCTGGCACTTGCCTTGCAAGTGCAAGGTCCTGAGTTTGATCCCTGGTAACTACATACAATGCTGGG